>MU769302.1:71558-82915 GCA_026770625.1 Nicotiana glauca
TAATAATAATAATAATAATAATAATAATAATAATAATAATAATAATAATAATAATAATAATAATAATAATAACAATATGCATGCACTCCTCCGAGTCCATCCACCATATCTTTTTGGAGTGCCTCATTGTCCGAAAATTCTGGATGGACCTTGGCTTAAACATCACTGCCCTTCCCTATCACCATACTCATTGGCTTCTCTTAATAAAAGACTTACAAATACCCATCTTAAATTACCCATTGACCTGGGATTTCTTCTTTCCTTTTGCCCTATGGCATATTTGGTTAAATAGAAATCACAATGTTTTTCATAATACTAATGTTCTGATTGACATAAAAACAGTATGCACGCGAGCTATGGAATATATGTACTGTACGGGGAACTCCTCTTCCCCCAATCAAACAAAATGTATCCAAGTTAAGTGGTTCCCTCCACCCCAGGTTTTTTTTTAAATTGAATACGGATAGCTCCTTTTATGCTAAGGACAAATCTAGTGGGATTGGATGGGTTATAAGAGATTCAAATGGTCAATGGGTCGTAGGTTTCTCAAAAAAGATTTTTGCGCTGAACCACACCCATCCTGAGTTAAGAGCATTGGAGCAAGGCCTTCATCTAGTAGTAGACCTTCAGCTAATTACTATGGAAATTGAGACAGACTTTATGGAAGTAATTCAGTTGCTAAATGAACAACCTCCTATTTTTAACAACTTATTAAATTCGTGCAGCTCTCTATTGAAGAGGTTGGGGAATACAGTCATCAGGCATAGCTTCAGGGAGGAGAACAAAGTAGCACATGTTTTGGCTAATAAAGGATCAAAGAAGCAATCAAGTGATGTTATATATGTATTAAACTATCCCCCGGTGTCTGTATTTTTCAATTTACAGTCGGACAAAAAAGGCATGCTATTTAGTAGAAAAATACCGTTGTCTATGCTTACTAAGTTTGCTAGTGTTGGTAACCTCTGTGTACTATCCAGCCTAAATGGTTGTAACGGGACATCTAATGTCCCATAATGACTTAATATATATATGAATATTTCTTTTGCTACCAAAAAAAAAATTGGACAATAATTTCTTTCTAATATAGTACTCTCTCCGTTTCACAATAAGTGTCCAATTTGCTTTTAGGACGCTCGTTAAGAAAATACTAAATTTTATACAAAAATACCTACTATGACGAAACTACCCCTAATTAAACATTTAATGTGAGGAGTAAGAAAACTTTTTAGGGATATGTACATAGCGGTTGTTTTGTAAAAATAAATTGAATTCTTTCTTAATTACATAACTGGATATTTATTTTGAACCAAAATGAAAAAGTAAATTGGACACTTATTGTGAACCGGAGGAAGTAACAGTAGTAGTATGTGTGTGTGTATTTGTATATGGGAGTAGTTATTATACTAAATTGGTAATGTATTAATAATTCATATGTCAATTTAACAATATTAAATAATGAATAATATAATTAGATGACCAAGAAATAAATAAATAAATAAATATATATAATTTAAATATATTTTGCAGCTAGAGAATATAAATAATTTAGGTATTTCCACCAAACAACCAATATTATATAGTCCAAAATCCGTGGGCCAACCGAACCAGCAAACTTGGCAAAAGAATTCAGCCAGCATAGCTGCCGTCGTTTTTAAACCCTTTCTTAACGACAACTTTTTATTAATTACTTTATGCATGTAAATATAAACTATGGGTGTTTCCTAAACAATAGTCAAATCCGCCTCCAGTTTTACCTTCATTTTCTTTACCTCTCCTCTATATATTCACAACCCAAGATCTTACATCCTCAATTCCACCAACCAAATTAAAAGAGTTACCTGAGCAATATCTGAAATTAAGAAGAAGATGAGTGCAACAGCAGCAGCAAAGGGATCGGCATGGATTGTAGCAGCTAGTATTGGAGCAGTAGAGGCATTAAAAGATCAAGGCTTTGCTAGATGGAATTACGGTTTGAGGTCACTGTACTACTATGCTAAGACTAATTTACCTGCTTCCAATACAACTACTAGCAGGTTCTCGACAGCTCCGGCGGACTCTGCGGCGGTCATCTCCGGCGAGAAGTTTAGGAAAACTGAAGAGTCGTTGAACAAAGTCATGAGTTTGAGCTGTTGGGGTCCCAGTACTGTCAGATTTTAGTGTATTTACTTTTTATGTTTTATTGTTGTACACATCTGCTAGTTGCTAGTACTTAAAAAGAATTGAGGGAAAACAAAAATGTTTTCTCTAAAATCACTATCGCTCCCCCTAATTTGTTATGTTTGTGTCTTGTTCGACGTTGTAGCATTGATCTATAAGTGAAGAAAACATAATCTTGTGCCACTTAACAAAATTCGAACAACGAGTCGATTTAATGTTTGACTGCTTTTACACCGATAAAATCGAGGCTAATGGTTACCTCGATTTCTCAGTGACGCAAATGAAGCGAGGACATGACCGCAAGAAATCAGAATCGAAGCCTTTAGCCTCTGGCATCACAGCCCGACTGAAACACTCGCCCTCGGACCTATCGAGACCAACCCCTCGAGTCCAGTTCAAGCACCAAGACCCCGGAGAGCATTACAAAACTACCGCGCATGACACGGATATCAAGACGTAAATTTTGGCCCCTATCAGGTGAATCAGTTATTAACGAAAAAGAATTTTTTATCTTTTTTAGAATTGTACTTAGGGTACAATTCTCTTACTATATAAATAAGAAGCTGATTATTTATTGGGCACATTGTAACACGCATATCAAGGCAATATACATTTGTTTCCTCTACTTCTAAAGATTATTCTGAGTTCTTAATTTTGTTCATAGCCCTGCATAAGTGTTTCGTTCCAAATCGAAGGCAAGTTATCTGTTTGGATCGTAACCGAGCCTGAACTCGGTCTTATAACTGGTTTGATAATTTATTCCATCTTTGATTTGCTCATCTAACATTATTAATCACTTGTATTGAATTAGTCCATATATCCTTAAAACCGCATATAAATTCAGTTGTTATCCATTTCTAAGGGTAAACAGTTTGGCGCCCACCGTGAGACTAAGGATAATAGTGGTAATTTGATACAAAATTTCATAACGCACTCTGTTTTACGCTTGTTCTTTGAGATATTAATTTCAAATCAACTTAAGAATGTCAAACTCTTAATCTGCTCACTTGAACGTTGATGCTGAGTCTGGCGCTGGTCACCATGGCGAAAATAACAATATAGTACCTAGCAACGAGGTTTCTCCTATTGACCCTAACGGAGTCCTAGTTGCAAACCCGATTGACGCCAACTCACATGTGGCCATCGATGCAAACTTGTCGACCGACCCCGAGAACAGCGTTCGCAGAGGAGCCCGATTAACAACTCGGGGTACGTACGACGGTGAAGGCGACATGATCAATCTGCGGGTGATCTACGAAATATTACAAGCTCAACAAGCGACAATAGCCCAATTGCAGAACCAAAGTCGCGCCCCTAACATAGTTGAGCCCGAACAGTCCCAGGAAAACACCCGAAGAAATGAACAAGTCACGGGAAGGCTGGGTGAAGTTGAGCCCGGGACCAACCCTAAAATAATAAAAATGCTTGAGGAACTAATAAAGCGGATTGAATCAGGGAAGAAGACGATTGAAGCCAACGACAAAAAAGTGGAGACCTATAACGCAAGAGTTGATCAAATTCTAGGAGCGCCCTCGATATTGAAAGGCCAGGATTCCAAGAAATTTGTCCAAAAGCTTTTCCCCCGAGCACGTCAACGAAGCCAATGTCGAAGAAATTCTTTATGCCCGATACTCCGAAGTATAACGGGACCACGAATCCAAACGACCACGTAACCTCTTACACGTGTGCCATCAAGGGAAACGACTTAGAAAATGACGAAATCGAGCCGGTTTTGCTGAAAAAGCTTGGAGAAACCTTGTCAAAAGGAGCAATGATATGGTATCACATTTTACCCCCTAAGTCTATTGATTCGTTTGCTATGCTTGCAGATGCCGTTGTAAAAGCACACGTCGGGGCCATCAAGGTCGAGACCAGAAAATCGGACCTTTTTAAAGTAAAACAAAGAGATAACGAAATACTTAGGGAATTTGTGTCGAGGTTTCAAATGAAACAAATGGACCTGCCTCTGGTTGCGGATGATTGGGCCGTTCAGGCATTTGCTCAAGGACTCAACCCCAAGAGCTCCTTTGCTTCACAGAATTTGATAGAATACTAGGCGGTAACCTAGGCCGATGTCCATAACAGGTATCAATCGAAAATCAGTGTCGAGGATTATTAGCTTGGGGCCCACTCCGGGTCTGTTTATCCCATTAGAACTAATGATAGACCTAAGAGAGCTATTGATCATGAACGAGGACTGAACAGAGACCGGTATCAACCGTATAGTGGAGATCGAATGGGCATCGGATCTGGGCGTAACCTTGCGAGAAATGAAAAAAAGGAATGATAGAGGCCACAATAGTCGGGCTCATGAGCAAAAACGATTTCGACAGGCCACTCGAGGCGAGGGAGGTATCGAGACTATCGGAATATAACTTCAATATCGATTCCTCTAGCATTGTGTCCACAATCGTGCGTATCAAAGATACCAAGTGGCCTCGGCCATTACAGTCCGACCCTATCCAAAAGGACCCTAACCTGACGTGTAAGTATCATGGCCACAGGACCGAGGACTGCCGACAACTAAGAAAATAAGTTGTTTGGTTATTCAATTACGGGCATCTCTCGGATTTCTGAGTGATCGAGCCAAAAATCACTTCAAGAATATGGACTCCAACAAACAGTCCGTACAAGAGGAACCTCTACATGTCATTAACATGATCATTGGTGGAGTTGACGTCCCCAAGGACTAATGTTAAAGCACACTAAGGTGTCCATCACAAGGGAAAAGTGAACTCGATATTATATACCAGAGGGAACCATCTCTTTCAACGATGAGGACATTGAAGGCATCGTGCAACCACATAATGATGCACTGTTAATATCTGTACTCAAAAATAAATCTCGAGTTAAGAGTGTGTTAATTGATTCAGGTAGCTCGATCAATATCATTAGATCGAGGGTCGTAAAGCAGTTGGGTCTACAAGAATAAATAGTGCATGCAGTCCGGGTTTTAAACGGATTCAACATGGCGTGCGAAAATACTAAATGAGAGATTACCCTATCGGTAAACACTTTCGGGATCATTCAGGAAACGAAGTTCCATGTCATTGAAGGGGATATGAGATATAATGCTCTATTCGGAAGGCCATGGACTCACAACATAAGGGCAATACCGTCGACGCTACACCAAGAATTGAAGTTCCCCATACCGGCAGGGATCAAGACGGTTTACGCAGAGCATCCGACTGCAAAAGAAATGTTCACGGTCGATGAGGTGATCTCATTGTCCGCACTCTCGAAAACAAAGAACACGAAGCCGGCTAGGAAGGAAGAAGCTAAACAGTAATCATCGACATCGGCCTCGGCTAAACCAGAAAAGCATGAAGCAGGTGAGGATGATGATTACGGAGTTCCTAGGTCGTTCATCACCCTTGATGATTCTAATGCCAAATTGATGGTCGAGGAGCTGGAGCAAGTTATATTGATCGATTACTTGTGCGATCAGACAGTATACCTGAGCACAAAGTTAACTCTCGAGCTCAGGAAAGAATTCATTAAATTCCTTATAGCTAACATAGATTTCTTCGCTAGGTCCCATCTTGATATGACAGGGATTTCTCACCAGAAATAACCACTCATAGGCTGAGCTTGTATCCGAAGTTCTACCCAGTTAAACAGAAGAGGAGGCCTCAGTCCAAAGTCAAGGACGCATTCATCAAAGATGCGATATCCAAACTCCTTAAAATAGGTTCCATTCGGGAAGTTAAGTACCCGGATTGGTTGGCTAACGTAGTAGTGCCTAAAAAGGGAAATAAATTAAGAATGTGCGAAGATCACAAAGACTTGAATAAGGCATGCCCCAAGGACTCTTTTCCTTTGTCTAACATCAATCTCTTGATCGATGCGACAACCAGGCACGGGATACTCAACTTTCTCGACACCTATTCTAGGTAAAACCAAATCCGGATGGACCCGGGCGATCAAGAAAAAACTTCCTTTATCACTAAATTCGGAACCTATTATTATAATGTAAGCCGTTCAAACTAAAAAACGTCGGTGCCACTTATCAACACCTAGTAAACCGGAGGTTCGAATAACAAATAGGAAAATCAATGGAAGTTTATATTGACGAGATATTAGTTAAGTCCCTACGAGCAGATGACCATTTGAATCATTTGTAGGAAGCCTTTGACATACTGAAGAAATACAATATGAAACTGAACTCAGAGAAATGTGTATTCGGGGTCAGATCTGGAAAGTTTCTTGGATTCTCGGTGTCCAATCGAGGGATCGAGATCAATCTCGATAAAATCAAAGATATAGAAGACATCACCGTGGTGGACAATGTCAAGGCCGTTCAGAGGCTCACAAGGCGCATATCCACCCTAGGCTGGTTCATATCGAGGTCTTACAATAAGAGCCATCAGTTTTTCTCATTATTGAAGAAGAACGACTTTTCTTGGACCCCAGAGTGCCAACAAGCTTTGGAAGAACTCAAACGATACCTTTCGAGTCCACCCTTGCTTCATACTCCGAAGGTGGATGAACAATTGTACATGTACTTGGAGGTATCCGAGGTAGTGGTAAGTGGAGTCCTAGTCTGGGAAGAGGAAGGTACACAATTTCCTATCTATTATGTTAGTAGAACTCTGGGTGAGGCTGAGATGAGGTATCCTCACCTGGAAAAATTGGCGCTCGCTTTGCTAAGCGCCTCCAGAAAGATAAAGCCATACTTTCAATGCCACCCTATATGTATCATAACTTCTCACCCACTAAGAAATATAATGCATAAACCCGAGCTCTTGGGCCGAATAGCTAAATGGGACATAGAAATTAGCGGGTACGATATCGAATATCGACCCCAAACTGCTATCAAATCATAAATTTTGGCAGACTTGATGGTCGACTTCACGCCGACCTTAACGCTCAAAATAAAAAAGGAATTGTTATTAACCTCGTAACTTCCTCGAGAATCTGAACCCTTTTTATGGATGGTGCCTCAAATGCAAAAGGGTCCGGACTCAGAATTATATTGAAGCCACCTACGGGTAACGTAGTTAGGTAATCTATTAGAACTGTGAAATTGACTAATAATGAGGCCGAGTATGAGGCCATGATTGTATGAATTGGCTAAAAGCTTGGGGGCCAAGGTGGTCGAAGCTTAGTGCAATTCCCTCCTTGTGGTAAATCAATTCAATGGGACATTCGAAGTAAAAGAAGAACGAACACAAAGGTATTTAGACAAATTGCAGGTAACGCTGCATCGATTCAAGGAATGGACCCTACATCATGTACCCCGAGACCAAAATAGCGAGGCTCTGTCTAACTTGGGGTCATCGGTTGATGAGATAAATTTAGCTCAGGAACGATCGCACAACTCATGAAATCGGTAGTGGAAGAAGGCCATGCCAAAATAAACTCAACAAGTTTAACTTGGGATTGGAGAAACAATCATATAGACACTTGAAGACTGGGAAGTTGCCCCTGGATCCAAAAGAATCTAGAGCTGTACGCACGGAGGCGGCCAGGTTCAGCCTGTCCGAAGATACTCTGTTTAGAAGAACGTTCGATGGCCCGCTCGCCATATGATTGGGGTTGGTTGATACCGAATATGTCTTGAGGGAAGTTCACAAAGGCACCTGCGGAAACCATTCGGGGGCAGAATCTTTGGTTTGTAAGATAATCAGGGCTGGCTATAACTGGATCGACATGGAGGAAGATTCAAAGGACTTTGTACGAAGATGTGACGGCTGTCAAAGGCATCGACCAATGATCCATCAACTCGGAGAGCTACTATATTCGGTCTTGTCACTTTGGCCGTTCATGAAATAAGGAATGGACATTGTCGATTCCCTACCGTGGGCACCAAGTAAGGCTCAATTCATACTATTTATGGCCGATTATTTTTCCAAGTGAGTCGAAGCTCAAGCGCTCAAGAAGGTCCAAAAAAAGAAGTCTTTGGCTTCATTTGGACCACATAATATGCCGATTAAGGATATCAGCCGAGATAGTGTGTGATAACAAGAAGCAGTTCATCGGCAACAAGGTAAACATATTTTTCGAACACCATAAGATAAAAAAGATCTTGTCAACACCCTATCACCCTAGAGGTAATGGACAAGTAGAATCAACAAATAAGACCATACTTCAAAACCTAAAGAATAGGTTGACCGGTGCCAAAGGGAAATGGAAGGAAATTTTGCCCGAAGTCGTGTAGGCTGTAAGGCCCCGTGAAAACTTGTACTCAAAACTCAAAAAATGCTCGTAGTGCCAAATTAGGAATATGTGTTAGAGATGTGTGTTCGGACCCTTTTGGACGAAGCTATGCATTAAAAAGTCAAGAAATTATGTTTTCCAGAAAAAGTGCAATTTTGCAGCCGACAATGCGGTCGCATATCACGTATGCAGAATGCATTTCTGCTGCAGAGTGAGTCAGTGTGTTGGCCAAAATTGAAGTCAACTATGCGGTCAATTATGCGATCACATAATCAAAATGTGGACCGCATAGTCGTCGTATAATTTCCTTGGGGTTTTGTAAAGGGCAGTTCTGCGGTGCATTTTGCGACCGCAGAACGTGAATAAGGATTGCATTTCTGCCACAGACCTAGTCAGTGTGTCCAGTTTTTGGGGGGCATTTTGCGGTCCATTCTGCGGACCACATGTCAGCTTTACGATCGCAAATGCAATCGCAGATCTGAGTCGGGGCTCAAATTTTCTAAATTTTAAACCCGACCCCCCTAACGTTATATCCGTTGCAATAGCTCATTTTGATCATATTTCATGATACTTCTAGAGTGAGTGAGAGGGGTCTAAGAGAGGAAAAGTACTTTCCATCAAATTACTCCATGAAACCTTGTTAAATCATTGAAGATAATCAAGTGAAGGACCTAAAATTTCATCCCAAGAGGTAAAACTTCATCACCTTAGCTCTTATTTTTACACATAGCTATAAAGGATCATTAGTGAGATAATTCATGAGTATAAGGGGGATTATATCGCATGCATGTGTTCTTGAAGAATATGGGTAATTATAAATGAAGAGGCATGGAGGATGGGCTAGTCTAATCTTGCATAAAAGAACCATAAAGCCTTAATGAACACTAGACACTCGATAAAATGCTTAAGAGAGCATAGATTATGATCTTTTCTTGATTATGAGTTAAATCGTGCTACATTGCTTAAATAGACTGAAGTGCGAACAATCCGAAAAATTATAGAATTAAGGAAAGCTTGGTTGAGGTATGTATGGCTAAAACTCCATCTTTTAGAAATTGAGCAATATTGGTAGCTGTATGAATACGGTAAGATCAAAATTGAATTGTTGTACTGATTGTTTATTTCACTTGAGTTGGTGCTGCAATCTCATATGCGTGGAAAGTATGTCTCAATATGATTAACGTGTTATTCTTGATAACTTATGGAAAGGTGCAAGGACTATGGATCATGAATCGAAATGCCTAGACCTCAAATTGAAATGGAAATTGCATATGTTGTGCCATTTATGTGAAATCTTATCTATGCTTGCAATTTGAATTACTCTTATGAACTCCCATTTTCCTAAATTACAAACCTAACATGGAAATTGGGATGACGTGAGATATGGCCTAGTGCTGAATATATGATTTGACAGTTGTGGCCCAAAGTGCCTATGAAATGAGTTATGGGAAACAAAGATCGAAATGAGATGATTCATGGGAAAGGGAAATGTCTTAGTCGGGCGGCCTAGCAGATCGGGCCGAGATCAGATGCCATGCTACGCACATGTTGGTAATGAATCTATGATTGAAGTGAACGTCTCAAATGAGGCGATCTAGCCGATCGGGTCGAGATCGGACTCCACTCAAGTTAGCGGTGGTAATATGAACAATGATGAACAATGTGAGATGCCCAAAAAGATGAATGCTATGGAAACACAATGTGAAAATTGTATGCTTCCTTTATTTGTAAATGTATGGCCATTTAAAGTCCCATTTGAGTTGTACCTATCATTGCTTTATTCTTTTATGGAAGTTATTTCTAACTAGATGGAATTTAGTTATACATACTAGTACTATTCCATGGTACTAACGTCCCTTCTGCCGGGGGTGCTACATTTGTTTGAACGAATATAGGTGGCTCCATTGTAGATAGTGTTGATCGCGTGTAGCAGAGTACCTTCTTCCCTAAGTCTTGGTGAGCCCATTTCTCCTTCAAGGGGTTAGATTACACATCTTTTGTTGTAGACTCCTACTTTTGAGGTATAGCCGGGGCCTTATTGCTGGCACTGTCATGCTTGTCTTTTTACATCCTTAGAGGCTCCGTAGACATATGTGCGGGTTATGTACGGGTGTTGAGGGGTCAATGAACTATGTTGTAATTCTAAACTCATGTTACCTAGAAATTGTAATTTTATGGGAATTTCGGAAGCTAACTTTAACTACGGTTTAAGTCTGTAATATAAAATGAATTAACATTGTTGAATTTCCCTACTTAAATAAAAAGGAAGCATGGCTATATTATTCATGAAGAGTGGGGTAGGAAGTGTGTGATGAGGCTTGCTCGGTTTGGTTTACTCGATCGAGTGCCGGTCGTGCCTCCCGAGGTTGGGGCATGACAAACTTGGTATCAGAGCCTAATGTTTTAAAGTGTCCTAGGATGTCTCTGAGCCATATCTAGTAGAGTCCTTCTTATCAGTGTGTAGTCGACCACATCGATAAGGTGGAGGCTACTTGGGCATTTAGGAATAACACCCTTCTTTGATATTTTGGATCATGCGGTGAAATTGCTCCCTCACTAACTAGAGCATTGTTTATTTTTCAGTAAATGGCACCTAAGAAGAAAGTGAGAATTTGCCAAGAAACCAATGCTAATGCCACTTCAGGAGTGGCTGATGATTCACTACTTGATACTGTGGGTGAAGGTAGCCGCCCTGCTATCACCCTGTCTGTTTCTTCTATTCCAGAGCAGACTACCCCAGTTCCGACACCCGTGGAGGGTACCACTATCCCTCTTGTTGATACCTCTGTTCCACCTCCAGCCCCAACTTCCGGTTATGGTATTTTTGATGGGGATCTTAGGGGAGCTATTTAGATGTTGACCCAGCTAGTGGTCTCTTAGGCCTAGAGGTCAAATGTTACACCCAGTTCATCTAGCCAGCAAGGGTATTCCACCAGTTCCAGGGTGAACAGATTTCTTCAGTTATACCTGTCACACCTCTTTTTTTCACGACGCTTTAACATACTCCCGGCGAAAGGGATATACATACAAAAGCGTAAAAG
>MU769303.1:5635-27828 GCA_026770625.1 Nicotiana glauca
AACTAAAAGAAACAAATACTTTTGTATTTTTTTTATTTTTCTTTTCTAGGACTAAAAATGAAAAACCACAATAGAAAAGAAGAAGAATATTTTAGAACCTAGTTTTCCTCTTCTCAATTTTTACCTGAAAATTGCTCTCTAAAATCTCCCCTCCTCTGAAGATATCATCTCTCTTATATAGGATCTCAGGTGTTCTCGAACCTTTTCCTCTCCTCTCCAAGAAATCTCCAAACAAAAATTTCCCCAAATATGATTTTTACCCCTCTTTTGGTGAAAAAATAGACAAATGGAGGGAGTGGATCAAATCGTGTCCAATCCAACGCTTCCCATTTTTTCTCATTTCCATCCGAAAGGTTAATAATCCGAAATAAATCAAAGATAAGGCATGTGAGGGAGAAGAAATTTGTCCGAAACGGTTAGAATCTTGGTGACGTGGTGAAGATGTGGCCCGTGTGAGTGAACTCGCTTGAGTTTTTAGGCGAGTTAGGGTCGGCTCTGCTTGATGAAGAAGATGAACAGTGCATATGCGTCATTTTTTTGTCTCTATGACTTGGGGTTTATTTGGGGAAAAATTTATAAGGGTGTTTATATATGAGGGGTTGTGGAGCGGGTCAACAGATGACCTGGGGTGTGGGTTTAGCTGTTGGTTTGGACGGGTAATTAGGGTGGTCTGGGCTCATATTTTCGATGGGTTTGGGATGAAGGATGGTTTGGGTTTCCACAACATTGGCCTAACAGCCTGTTCTTCTTAAATTTCCTTTTTCTTCCCTTTTTTAAAAAAAATTAATTAATAAAATCCCAGAATTAAAATTCTAAATTATCTAAATTATAAAAATAAACTAACTACCTAACCATAATAATTATAGAAAATATTTTAGTCCTAACCTGAAAAGGAAAAATCAATAAACTAAAAATTAAAGGTGTAAAATGAGCTATTTTTTTATTTTCATTTTTTAATAAAAGAAATAGTTACTAATTATTTCCAAAAATTGTAAAAACAAACATAAATGTAACACATGGTATTTTTATATTTTCCTGATTTTAATAGAAATTAAATGTGCACAAAATGTAAATAATTAAAAAAAAACCCTACGAAAAAATCTGTAAATGTCACGAACCAAAATCCACTAAGGGGCGTGGTGACGCCGAACACCTCCGTCAGGCAAGCCATCTAAATCATCAATTAAATCCACTTTTAATACTTTTGAAAATTTAAGGTTTTTTCTTCCATTTTTTATAAATAAAAGATCGCTACCTGAATTCAAATTTAAATAATGACGATTAGTACAATCCTTCGAAAACTATCCCAGAAACCCGGTGTCACAAGTGCATGAGCAACTATCGATAAGGAAAGTAAAATACAACATCTGTCCGAAATACAATGGACAGGGAATATATAATAAAAAAAATGCTGAAAGGAACTACATTAGCTGCGGTCGCCTCGATCAATGCAGCTCACCTAGTCCCAGAGTCGTCCATGCTGCTACGCCCGGTAGGCTACTAGAGGTATATATACCTGTGCAACAAAAATGCACAGAAGTGTAGTATGAGTACGTAATCAACGTATACTCAATGAGTATCCCGCCTAATCTCGAAGAAGTTGAGACGAGATGGCCAACTTCGACACTCACTAGAGGTCAATTAACAATATTCTAGAAATGCAAGGAAAATCATGGTTTTCTATAGTAGTTCAAATTCGCGAAGCCAGAAAACAGGTAAACACCTTCAACAATTAATCAAGGGCTTCCCAGGTTTATTATTTATTATCTTATCAATTTATATCAAGTCACGAAGGGCCAATTCCACATTTAAAGTTCTCAATCGACAAATAACATGCGCAAATCACATCGAGGCGACGACCCGATCCAACAGGAATGTAAACTGTGCATTGCCGAGGGTCGAGCGGCCCGAACCAATAGATGCATCTATTTAATCTGCCGAGGCGTTCGGCCCATTCCATAAATAAACACATACCCTGCTCGCGAATCACGCATGCGATGCAGGTACACATAAAATACATCCTCAAATGGCCAATTAAGAATTTATCGGAAAAAATTATCCAAATAATACCAATTCTCCTTTAACGATTTTTGAGAAATGAAGTTTAACCCCTTTGAAATTCATTTACTAATTTAATGTGATTTAAACAATTCAACCCATCAATGGGTTCACAAATAACCAAGTGCAAAATGCTTTTGGGTCCTAGACTATCCGGACAATAGCATATAGTAGCTACGAACGGACTCTCGTCACCTCGTGCGTACGTAGCCCCCACAAATAGGAGCACATAACCAATTTAACTCACCTATGGGGTAAATTCCCTCTCACAAGATTAGAAAGGAGACTCACTTCGCTCCGAAGACTCATAACCAGCAATCTACATTCTTCCGAAGGCTTGAACCGACGCACATTGCTCCAAAACTAGCCAATGCTTATACAAATCCATTAATATATGCTCAATTAAACTTCAAAACCCAATTTGTATAAATTCCTAACCCCGAACGAAAAGTTGACAAAAATGCCCTCGGGCCCACGTGCCCGAAATCCGAAATTTCTCGAAGATAAAGTTTACCCATGAACTCACGAACTCAAATATATGATTTTCTCTTAATTCCATACACAAAATCGTGGCTAAATTCAAAGAATATAATTTTCTAAGTTTCCTCTAACCCTCAATTTTCTACCCATTTACATGTTAAAATCCATACATAATCAATGTATTTAACTCATAATAGGTGGGATTAGCTTACCTTATCATTGATGAATGAATTCCCCTTTTGAATCCTCCAAGAATCTCCACCAACCCAAGAAAATATGAGAGAAATGGCCAATCCCCAACTTTAAAAATAACCTTCTGCCTCCAGGTCTTTTCGCTTCTGCGATGCCATTTCCGCTTATGCAGAAACCGCTTTTGCGATTTTGGGCCGCTTCTACGGTTTTGGCCAACTTTGGCTGGACCACTTCTGCGGTCTAATTTCCTCTTAAGAGGAACCGCTTCTGCGATTTCACTACTGCTACTGCGGTTAACTCATCAGGCTCTCCAATCCGCTTCTGCGACTCTTCAACCGCAGGAGCGGTCTCGCTTCTGCGGCTGCTCGTCCGCATCTGCGGTCCTCTCCATTTTGGTCCTAACCGCTTCTGCGGTTCAATTCTTCGCCTCTGCGGGGCCTCTTCTGCATTCCCAACTCCGCAGAAGCGGAGATACCAGATGCAGCAGCTTCAGCTCCTCTTCAAACTCCAAATTCGATCCGTTAGCCACCCGGAATCCACCCGAGGCCCCTGGGGCCCAAACCAATCATACCAAACAGTCCCATCACACATTACGGACTTGCTCGAGGCCTCAAATCGCATAAAAAAACAATAAATCATCATTCGACCTCCAATCCAAGCTTTATGAACCTTGAAATTTCAAACTTCTATTTCCGCGTTTAAGCCTATCAAATCATGTCCGATTGACCTCACATTTTGCACACAAGTCATATTTCACATTATGGACCTCCTCTAACTTCCGGAATCGGATTCTGACCCCGATATAAAAAAGTCAACCTCTCGTCAAACTTCTCAAAAACCTTCAAATTTCTATCTTTAGCCAAATGGCTCCAAAATGACCTACGGACCTCCGAATTCACTTCTGATCGCGCTCCCAACACCAGAATCACCATACGGAGCTACTCCCAATCTCGGAATTCCAAACGGACATTGATAACACTGAAACACACTTGAAACTAGACTTATGAAATTTTTTCCAAAATGCCAACTTCCATAATAGGCGCCAAAATGTTCCCGGGTAATCCAAAACCCGATTCGGGCATACGCCCAAGTCCGAAATCATCATACGAACCTGCTGGAACTTTCGGATCCTGATTCCGAGGTCGTTTACTCAAAATTCCAATCCTAGTTCATTCTTTCAACTTTAAGCTTCCAAAATAACAATTATCCTTCCAAATCAACTCTGGACTTCCCGAAATTCAATTCCAACCACACGCACAAGTCATAATACCTGAAAATGAAGTTGTTCGTTGCCTCCGGCTGCTGAACGGAGCGCTGGTACTCAAAGCGACCGGTCGGGTCGTTACATTCTCTCCCACTTAAACATACGTTCGTCCTCGAACGTACTGAGAACTATACGGAAGTAGTCTGAAATCACTGTTTAGCACCTCATGCACCTTCCCGTTCTACCACAACTTAGCTGGTCACATTAGCTCGATAAATTCTGAAGATATTCCCTTTTATTCAAACAAATAAGCCTTAGAGCCCGATTCCAACATCCGGAATCCTATGCCAGGCCCGTTTCCAACATACGTCCACCATATCAACCGCTACACGCTGTACTCAAACAAGACTGCATAACTTTGATGGATTCTTACTTTGTAACACTTAGTCCACAGGACCACAATAGCCTTTTTTCTGATCAACTTGGTCAAAATCCTACTAATCTGATGTTCCCATTGCACCCCATGATATATACAGGTCTTACTCTATTCTTTACCATACCGCCATGATGGAAGAGATGTACCAATCATTCATAATCAACTGCCGAGTCAACAAAACATTAGGTCTATACTCCTAACAAAACCTTCACCTCATTCTGAACCCAATAACGGTATTATCTCCATGACATACCTCATACAACTGGATTGCACAGAATCCTAGATCATGAGATCTCGTCTCATCCGATACAACGGCTCAGGCAATAAGCCACCCCAAAAATTGTTAAAATGTCATATAATGCTACCATGCGCCAATAGGCCACCAATTCAAATGCAATGACAAAGGAAAATGAACTCTGGAAGGAAGTACCTAACTCCGGCACTACTACAGACTTTCCTTAGAAAATAGGAAGCAGGGCATACAAAATTAGCATATAGAAAACTACTCTCAATATCACACTGTTGCGGCGTGCAACCCGATCCATACAGCATAACCATGGCGGCGTGCCACCCGATCCCCACAATATAACCATGGCAACGTGCCACCCGATCCAAGTAACATACCCATGGCGGCATGCCACCCGATCCACATGTAGAACTCACATAAAGAGATACACATCGAGCTAAATTGCTCATACAATGAAATACCGAATCTTGGTCACAAGCATTATAAGTGCATAATACCATCCCTAGGGGGACATATAGCGTCATAAGCTATGAAACTCAAGCACCACTGAGGTACGATATATAATACGAATCCCAAGAGCCATTTTGCTCATAATACGACATTCCCACGCGGGTCCTCAACACATACACAATTTCTCAGGCCGTTCCATAACTCACACAGTGCAATGCATCACTACACGAAACATCTAACAATGAGATAACACCAATTTACTTTAACCATTCAACCTTTTCCTTGCTCATCCGAGCCCGTGACATCCTTACCAGCACCAAGCTGCAACCTTGACCCTCACTTCGAATTTCCATGCTACTCACTGCATCCAATGTGCCAACATACAATAGAACACGATCTTCATCATAACTCCAAAATCATTAATATTTTAACACTTCATCATATACGAACTTTTCACGTAACTCACTTCAGGAGAATCGTAGCAACACATAAGTGAATTCCCATAACTAAAGGATATGCAAATCCCTAAGTAGTGGCCCAAGCAACCATATTCCTTCCGGAACCCGCTTCCACTTAACAAGACATAACAGAAGAATGCTTCTGAATAACGTCAATTACGGCGGACGCCAAACCTCACTCGTACTGCCACAATCATACACATAACTCGATCACGCTGAATGAACTTATCACAGACCCCAACATGCCAAATTCAACTATGGCTAATCAACCCATTTCCTTCCAATTTATCCTTGATTTCTTTGGAAATAATACTAACTCTCTCCAACACATAACATACTCCCTCTACACTCACCCCGAGTGATCTTGAATCGCGAGACCATGCTGTCTCAAATCTCACGGATTATTTCACATTTCTCAAATCCTACACCACAAGGTAACACATCATAGAACATTCTAGGCACCTTCTCATAAGCTACTACAAAGCTTGATTCTTAGTTGTACTTATAGGCTTGAAATCATTAGGTACCACACTTTATCTTTTGAGTTCGACTAGGACCGTTGCTGAGAGACACCCGCTCTGACTTGATCCCGAATATAATCAGCTCCATGAATCTTCTAGCACATTAATACCCTCTCAATGAAGCACTTAGCAGAGTCACTCCCCTTTTTAACCCGCTTCTATACAAGGCACAAATCCTAAATCTTTCCCCAAGTTCGAACATGAGCCCATAAGGTTAACCATAGCACATCTTTAATAATTCCTCTGCTCAAATTACTACTTATGGTATTTTTCCGTAGCTGGGATAACCCCTCAGTATGCTAATAACCAGAAACTTCACAAGTAGTTAACCATGCAACCCAATCATACGAGATGGACTCTCCCACTTATCTTGAAGCCATTCTTTCACAACTCTGGAATTCACCGAGATTCCTTAGTCTCTTATTGACACAACCTTGCGCAATTAACCGCCAACATTCTCGATATCTTACCGTGGGAACCCCAATTTGATACTCTAAATCACTAACAACATTCACATTGCAGTTCTTTTTGCTGCATAACCCGTAGAACTCTTCGCAGAAGCCTCGCCAACCACGCGTCCACTAAACTGCTCACAAGAAATAACCATCCTGAGTCCAAGCTCACTCCCTAGCCGTACCGTCCATTTACCCCTCGCGGACACCCATTAAATGCGCGACAACATCCTTCCACTTCAAAGTCATGCTATATCTTTCTTCATTTCAAGCAGCTCATTTCCGTCATACCAAATCTCCTGCCGCATAACAACCCCATGCTTCAAATTAACTCTACAGACTTCCATTGCCCGTCGCTAAGATCCCAGATCCTTCCAAACTATCTTTAGGCGCGTAGTCATCATACTACTAGGCCCTATACCGTTTTGCCACTCTCCCACTTTGGGCAAACTCACTCCTTCAATCAACTGTTCGGCATGCGCTCCCTAATCCTAGCCTTTTAGAAGTTTAAAACTCCGTCTGGCACTTCCCACATGCCTTTCTCATCTTTTATTGCCCAGTCGTTGTCTTGATAAAATTTATCTTCATAGAACTCGAATCCATAATTTGCTACTAACCCCAAACTTTTTTGAAGGTCGTCTTTATTGAACCGTCAACATCTTGAAATACTGATTAAATCTAGAACCACCGCACCCTGTGATATCTGATAGTCATATCTCCAATACTATTTCACAATATCTTGCCCCAAGGCAAATTGTAGCAGATCATAATAACAACAAATTTAAAGCGTTCAATTAGGACAACAACACCCCCATATAGAGGAGAACTCCACCACGCTTGCAATTATCACGTTTCATTACTTCCACCAGTCCACATCTGACCATCCCTAGTTCGATTGTCCTTCCCCTACCAGGAATAAAATACTGAATCCCTTTGATTACGCACTGAGTAAACCTCCCTTCAATTCATTCATTGACCCGACACATGGGCAAACATCCTACCATCACAACAACATTGTGGAATAATTGTTCATAAGCATTATGGCAACCTGTGCCTAGCCTCAAGACTCTTAGAAGTTCTGTTACTGAGTTGAAACAATAGAATATCCCTCCATAATGCGACTATAATAGTCCAATCAACTATATCAGGAAAAGCATCCCGCACCACATTGGTAGTGCCATTACAATCCTTCAATTTTTTATTTATAACAAGCGCCCGCATAAGATTGAGTAGGAAGAAATCAAAGGCATAAGCCTCAAAGGAATTGAACCGCACGATAAGGAAATCAAGAAGGGAAGTACTCCTAATAGCACTATAGCCTCCCGAGGAGAAGTACAGACGTCTCCGTACCGATCCGCGAGACTCTACTAGACTTTCTCATGACTCATGAGACCGACGAGAACCTAGTGCTCTGATACCATGTTGTCACGACCCAAAATCCACTAAGGGTCGTGGTGGCGCCGGACACCTCTGTCATGCAAGCCAACTAAATCATCAATTAAATCCTCTTTTAATACTTTTGAAAATTTAAGGTTTTTCCTTCCATTTTTCGTAAATAAAAGATTGCTACTTGAATTCAAACTTAAATAATGACGATTAGTACAATCCTTCAAGAATCATCCCAGAAACCCGGTGTGACAAGCGCATGAGCAACTATCGATAAGGAAAGTAAAATACAAGATCTATCCGAAATACAGTGGACAAGGAATATATAAAAAAAATGCTGAAAGGAACTACATTAGTTGCGCACCTCGATCAATGCAGCTCACCTAGTCCTAGAGTCGTCCATGCTACAATGCCCAGTAGGCTGCTAGAGGTATATATACCTGTGCAACAAAAATGCACAGAAGTGTAGTATGAGTACGTAATCAACGTGTACTCAATAATTATCCCGCCTAATCTCGAAGAAGTAGAGACGAGATGGCCAACTTCGACACTCACTAGAGGTCAAATAACAATATTCTAGAAATGCAAGGAAAATCATGGTTTTATATAGTAGTTCAAATTCGCGAAGCCAGAAAACAGGTAAACACCTTCAACAATTAATCAAAGGCTTCCCAGGTTTATTCTTTATTATCTTATCAATTTATATCAAGTCACTATGGGCCAATTCCACATTTAAAGTTCTCAAGTGACAAATAACATGCGCAAATCACACCGAGGCGACTGCCCGATCCAACAGGAATGTAAACTGTGCACTGCCGAGGGTCGAGCGACCCGAACCAATAGATGTATCTATTTAATCTACCGAGGCATTCGGCCCGTTCCATAAATAAACACATACCCTGCTCGCGAATCATGCATGCGACGCAGGTACACATAAAATACATGCTCAAACAACCAATTAAGAATTTATCGGGAAAAATTATCCAAATAATACCAATTCTCCTTTAACGATTTTTGAGAAATGAAGTTTAACCCCTTTGAAATTCATTTACTAATTTAATGTGATTTAAACAATTCAACCCATCAATGGGTTCACAAATAACCAAGTGTAACATGTTTTTGGGTCCTAGACTACCCGGACAATAGCATATAGTAGCTACGCACGGACTCTCATCACCTCACGTGTACGTAGCCCCCACAAATAGGAGCACATAACCAATTTAACTCACCTATGGGGTAAATTCCCTCTCACAAGATTAGAAAGGAGACTCACTTCGCTTCGAAAACTCATAACCGGCAATCTACATTCTTCCGAAGGCTTGAACCGACGCATATTGCGCCAAAACTAGCCAATGGTTATACAAATCCATTAATATATGCTCAATTAAACTTCAAAACCAAATTCGTAACAATTCCTAACCCCGAACGAAAAGTTGACAAAAATGCCCTCGGGCCCACATGCTCGAAATTCGAAATTTCTCGAAGATAAAGTTTACCCATGAACTCACAAACTCAAATATATGATTTTCTCTTAATTCCATTCACAAAATCGTGGCTAAATTCCAAGAATATAATTTTCTAGGTTTCCTCTAACCCTCAATTTTCTACCCATTTACATGATAAAATCCATACATAATCAACGTACTTAACTCATAATAGGTGGGATTAGCTTACCTTATCATTGATGAATGAATTCCCCTCTTGAATCCTCCAAGAATCGCCCCCAAGCCAAGAAAATATGAGAGAAATGGCCAATCCCCGACTTTAAAATTAGCTTATGCCTCCAGGCCTTTTCGCTTTTGCGATGCCATTTTCGCGTCTGCGGAAACCGCTTTTGCAGTTTTGGGCTGCTTCTGCGGTTCTGTCCAACTTTGGCTGGACCGCTTACGCAGTCTAATTTCCGCTTAAGCGGAACCGCTTCTGCGATTTCATGACCGCTTCTGCGGTTAACTCACCAGGCCCTCCAATCCGCTTCTGCGGCTGCTCGTCTTCATCTACGGTCCTATCCATTTTGGTCCTAACCGCTTCTGCGGTTCAATTCTTCGCCTCTGCGGGGCCGCTTCTGCGGTCCCAAACCCGCAGAAGCGGAGATAGTAGAAGCAACAACTCCAGCTCCTCTTCAAACTCCAAATTCGATCCGTTAGCCACCTGGAATCCACCCGAGTCCCTTGGGACCCAAACCAATCATACCAAACAGTCCCATAACACATTACGGACTTGCTCGAGGCCTCAAATCGCATCAAACAACGCTAAAATCATCATTCGACCTCCAATCCAAGCTTATGAACCTTGAAATTTCCAACTTCTATTTCCGACGTTTAAACCTATCAAATCATGTCCGATTGACCTCAAATTTTGCACACAAGTAATATTTAACATTACGGACCTACTCCAACTTCCTGAATCGGATTCCGACCCCGATATCAAAAAGTCAACCTCCGGTCAAAATTTTCAAAAACCTTCAAATTTCTATCTTTAGCCAAATGGCTCCAAAATGCTCCCGGGTCATCCAAAACCTAATTCGGGCATATGCCCAAGTCCTAAATCATCATACGAACCTGCTGGATCCTTCGGATCTCGATTCTGAGGTTGTTTACTCAAAATTCCAATCCTAGTTCATTCTTTTAACTTTAAGCTTCCAAAATAAGAATTCTCCTTCCAATCAACTCTGGACTTCCCGAAATTCAATTCCGACCACACGCACAAGTCATAATACCTGAAAATGAAGCTATTCGTGGCCTCTGACTTCTGAACGGAGCGCTGGTACCGATCGGGTCGTTACATTAAAATTGCAAATAATGGGAAAAAATTATTTTCTTAGATTTTATGGGAGTAATTCCTCGAAGGCAAAAATCAGGTGCTCACAGCTGCCCCTATTTGCTAGGAAACACGAAGAGTTTTTGTGCAAAGATAAAGTGAGCGGATACGAGCGATTTGTGCCCGTTTGAATACTCTGCGGGAAGCATTTTTGAAAGATTTACCGTACCTTGCTTCCGAGGTTGCCTACATATCCTTGGCTATGAAGGAATTTGGTCAGTGTAGTTCGGGAAGTTTTGGTAGCTGGATTTATTGAGAAGCCGTGATTTGAGTGTCGCTACTGCTGCTACTGCTTGCTAAACTTCTTATTACACCAAGACAAAATAAAAAGAAGCTAGGCTAAACTATGATCTATGAATTACAAGAATCCTATCTATACATCTTCAAACTTGATCTTGAAGTTTCTGCGGCTTTGTTAACTCGTACTCTCCATGTGAGCTTCCTTTGTTGCTGACTTGAATTGTATTATGAAGTGAATCCCCTTGTTTTCCTGGTGGGCGCCTAATTCCCAACACTTGAACTATCTTCCTTCGAAACTTGTACAACCTTTCCTTATTCTCCAGGTGGGCCCCTGATTGCTGAAACTCGAACTGCTTCCCCTTGAAAGTTGAATACTCCTTGGGAAGCATTTTTGAAAGATTTGACCGCACCTTGCTTTCGAGGATGCCTAAATATCCTTGGCTATAAAGGAATCAGGTCAGTGTAGTTCGGGAAGTTTTGGTAGCTGAGTCTACCGAGAAGCCGTGATTTCACTGTTGTTGCTGCTGCTACTGTTGCTGAACTTATTATTACACCAAGACAATTAAAAAGAAGCTAGGCTAAACTATGGTCTATGAATTACAAGAATCCCATGTATACATCTTCAAACTTGTTCTTGCAGTTTTTGTGGATTTGTTAACCCGTACTCTCTAGGTGAGCTTCTTTTGTTGCTGACTTGAATTGTATTCTGAAGTGAATCCCCTTGTTTTCCAAGTGGGCGCATAATTGCCAACACTTGAATTGTCTTCCTTCGAAACTTGTACTGCCTTCTCTTGTTCTCTAGGTGGACCCATGATTGCTGAAACACGAACTGATTTCCCTTGAAACTTGAATTATTTTCTCTTGTTCTCTAGGTGGGCGCCTGATTACTGAAACTCAAACTGCTTTCCCTTGAAATTTGAATTTCTTTTCCTTGTTCTCCAGGTGGGCGCCTGATTGCCAACACTTGCACTGTTTTTCCTAGAAACTTGAACTGCTTTCCCTTGTACTCCGGGTAGGCACCTCATTTCGAATACTTGCACTACTTCTCCCTCAAAACTTGAAATGTTTTCCAGGTGGGCGCCTGATTTCCAACACTTGCACTATTTTTCCTCGAAACTTGAAATGTTTTCCCTTGTTCTTGATAAGTTGGTATTTTACCAACTTATCTCCTCTTAGTATTTAAACTTTTGCATAATTTTGGTAGGAAACTAGGACATTTTCTGAGGTTTATTGGCAATTTTCAGGTGTCATGTGATTTGGAGAAGAAATGGAAGAAATAAAGTCAAATTGAGCCAAAATGAGGAAAAATAACTGTTGGGCAGTTACTCTTCGTGATCGCAATGTCTGGAATACGATCACAGATGGCTGGAAAAACATACATCGCAATCGCAGAGATTTTTACGCGATCGCATTAAAGGAATTGGTCATAGTGAAGGAATGGTCTACGCGATCACCAATGATGGTCTGCGATCATAGTGTTTCAAAAGTTGACTCTACACGATCGTAGTCAAGGGAACACGATCGCAGAATGACTGAATGTGACACTACGCGATCACAAATCTGTTTCACGCGATTGCAGTGAAGTAAATCTGGGCAAAATCTTGGCAGAAATGAAATTTCATGTTTTTGATCCCCAAACCATTTAATACCCAACTAGGCTCATTTGTAAAGAGATCTGTGGCTTATTTTCAGTTCATAGAACTAGAGAGAACATTTTTGGAAGCTAGGGTTTTGGACACACACTTGGGTCTTGAAGATTGAAGCTTATGGTTAAGATTTTCTTACCCATTTATGTTTACTTCTTCATTTCCTTGCTTTGTATTGAATATTTAAGTGTGTAGTATTTATTTCCAACACTTGAATCTTGTTTATGGAAATACTCATATTTAAAGTGTGGATTAAATAATGATTTTTATACATTTATGAAGTGACTTATTATTACTTTAATTATTCTTGTTCTTTGATGTTTCCAAAGGGATTAGCTAACCCTAGGACTCGCCCATTAACTGCAAATTAATTTTGGAAAAGATAATTTGGGGTTGGGAAAGATTAATTAACAAGAACTTGAGGCGTTAACCCTCATTTTATAGATTCTACCTAGGGATAGGATTGAACTACTTGTAGCCATTCCGGGTGTTCTTAATCTTCTAATTGCTTTAGGGATAATTCAATTAGGAAGTCTTGTTAGTCTTCAGAAGAATATAATTAAGAATTATTATCCATGGCTAATTAACATAAACTCGCTCATATTTGTAAAATCGTGAAATAAATTGGATCGTTACTTGAGTGAAATTCCCGATGCAACCATACTTGTAGCCATTGATCATTTTACTTGATTTCTAGGTTAGTTTACATTTCTGCATTTAGAATTAAAATATTTTCAAACCAAAATTCTTATTGTTTGGCATTGCGTGATAAGCGATAATTTTCTTACGTGCCTAGTCGCCTACACATTGTTCTCTGTGGGTTCAGCCCCGACTCATTGTTGGGTAAATTATGTAGCATGTGACCGTGTCTATTACTTTTTAGTTGTGGATTTGGACGTCACCAAAAATTTGTGCCGCTTCCGGGGAACAATTTGGCGTAATTTAGGTTGTTCGAGAAATAAGCGAAACTGCTTTGGTCCAAACTTGTGAATATTTGTGTAATCATTTTTCTTACCTTGGTCTATTTTTCTTGTTTATTTCTTTTTTATTTTCTTATTTTTGAAAAATGGCATCGTAATGAAAATTGGTCGGATGGTAGTTGTTCATACTTTGATGACCCTTGTCCTTATTATGGAGCACCACACTCGTGGCAAAATTGTTTAAATTCTCCCGGGGGTGGATTGTATGCACAATGAACATTCTCCCGGGGGATGAACATTCTCCCGGGGATGTTCATTGGGATGATTGTGCTTATTTGTCCTTCCCCTACTATGATGATTCTACTTTTTGTGATGAGAGTTATAGGGCTATGGAGATGGAAGAAGTTGAGCATGGCCGAAATGGAGAGTTCAAGCTTATGTTGGAGTGTTTACTTGAAGAAGGAAACAAGGAGCAAAATGCCTTGGAGGAACTTTTGGAGACTAGTCTTCAAAATGACTTGGCACTTGAAAGGTTGCACTCATAAATGGATGAAATAATCGAAGCCTTAAGGGTTCAAAATGCCTTGGAAGTGAATGATAGCCAAGAACCTTCCTTGGAGATTGAAGTTGAAAATCCTTCCTTGGCACTTGATCAAAACCAAGAAGAACTCTCAAATGCTCACAATGAGAAAATGATGCTCAAGATGGAGACCATTCTTGAAAATGAGGAGAAGCACAACTTTGCACTCGCGGACTTGAAAAAAGGATTGACTCACAATGATGAACACATCACTATGCCCACCAACTTGAGAGTGTGGAAGAAAGCCAAGAAGAGTCCAATTCCGAGGAAGAAAGTGAGCTTTACTATGAGTGTTCAAGAATTGAACATCCGCCAACCGACTCCATGAGTATTAATGATGTCAAGAAAAAGATGGAATTAGATTCATCCGGTGTAAATGAAATATGGGTTGAAATTGACTCTAGTTCGGGGGAAGAAGAGGATGTCAAAACCCGAAAAAAATTGAAAAGTGAAGGTTTGAAGTCACATTCCAAGCATTTTTCAACGTTGGAATTGTGTGGTGATATGGAAATTGAACTACACGAGTCAACGAGGGATTGCGAGGAAGAAATACAACAACCATACATTTTACAGTTTGAAGAAACAAGAAAACAAAATGACATTCCTCACTTGAGAGCCAAGAAGTGCAAAATAAAGAATTTAAGGCTTGGCTCGATCATCAACTTACCACCCCCTATCGCTCGTGGTCACAAGCTTAATTCCAAGATAGGTGCCCAGTTCATATCATCCAAGTGGTGAGAAAAGTGGTAATGTTGTTTGCGTCATACCACGACATTCAATGCAGCGCTTGG
Source organism: Nicotiana glauca (assembly GCA_026770625.1). NCBI lineage: Eukaryota > Viridiplantae > Streptophyta > Magnoliopsida > Solanales > Solanaceae > Nicotiana > Nicotiana glauca. Next base: position 20,514 of record MU769303.1, read on the forward strand.
TGGGAGGCAACCCATCGTTTTTCAAAATTTTAGTCGTTTTTGAAATTTTATTTTATAGGATAGCTTAGTATATTATTTTTGACTTATCTGCCATGTTTTATAATTTTTGGAGTTGATTTGAGCAGGTCGGGATGACCGGCCAGCCACAAACCAGTAGCTGCAGCAAATTGCAGAAAAATGCAAAGAGCGATCGCATGGTTTTCCACGCGTTCGCGGTGAATGAGATTTTACTGACTCTACGCGATCACAGAGTATCCCACGCGATCGCTGACTTTTTGTAATTTCGTTCTACGCGAACACGGTGATCCCCATGCGATCGCGACATATGGTAAGTTTCTGAGGATTAAAACTACTTGAGGTTAGCAACTCGCCCATTTTCACCCAAACAAAGAACAAAACCTCCCTGCTCCCCTTAACCTCCGAAAACACACCTAAAAATCAAGTAGGCTTCAATTCCATTGCAACTTTTCATCCATCACTCTCAAGGTATGTGCATTTCTCTCCTATTTCTTATTTCATCTTGCTTCTTCTGCTCCTCTGCTTGGTGTGAGGTGCTAAATAGAAAAAAATATCTTGACTTTAGGGCTTGAAATTTTGTTTACCTTGTCAAATACATGTTGGGTTTCTTTGTATGCTTGCTTGCTGTGAGAGATTGGTTGAGAGAAATAAACTTGCTTTGTGAAATTGTGGGGTAAAAATCCTTGGGTTAGTGGTGCTTACTTGCTGAGAAAATTAGGGCACCCAACCTGTTCACTAAAATGCCCGCAAGAACTCTGTCTGGGTGAAGAAGACGACCATCGCGATCGCGATGCCTCATTCCGTGATCACGTAGGTCTAAATATGACCAGTGCCAAAAATCCTTTATTGTGATCGCGTAAATTCCTTTGTGATCGCATAGCTCTCATCACAGTGTTCTCCGCAATCGCGTGACAATGTCTGCGATCGCGGTTCACTGCTGCCCAGATAGAAAAGCAGTAGCTTCGCGTATTCTGCCCTGAGAGCTTTTTAACTTGTTTCTTTGGCCTAATTACCTCTAAATGCAACGCTGTAAGTGCCCATTTGGTTGTTTGAAATGTATACTTTATTTTTAGGTATTTTGGGCTATAAAATGGATTCGGAAACTAACGAAAATATGAAACAATATGCCGCACAAGCTGTCGCAGAGGACTATTATGATGCTGCCATATTTTCATCACTAAGATGCTCTCAACGGTATGACAAACAACTCTCCAAAAGCATGATAAGGGAAAGAGACATCTTCCTAGCCGACCTTGAGGACCGATGGCCCGAGTTCCATGGGAGATTACTTACAAGTAGATGGATTTGCTTCACTGAAGATCCCAGGCCAACCAACCATAAGTCGTCAGAGAATTCTATGCCAATGTTGTAGAGACGAACTTCAACAATGAGTTGATGGCTACTGTCAGAGGCAGCGAAGTCCGTTTCACTCAATAGCAGATCAATGCCCATTACAATCTTGCAAATGTCAACAACGAGGTGTATAGGGAGCAAACTAAAGAGTTGGGTACCCAGTGGCTCATCACTCACTTGCATGGTGGACAGGTGCCGAAATGGATAAAGAATCACACCAGGATCGAGTCTTCAGAATTCACTGCGGAGGCCAAGACTTGGCTCTCCATTATCTTTGCTCGCATCATGCCTTCGAAAAATGAGACAGAGGTGACACTTGAGAAGGCAAGAGTGATTTGTGCAATTCTGGATGGTATACCGGTGAACGTGGGGAAACTCATTGCCGATGAGATATCAGAGGTGGTGGCAGAACGGACCAAGAGCTTATTCTTCCCATCCCTGATCACCCAGTTATGCTATGAGACCGGGGTATTGCCTAAGCCTACAGAAAAGGAAAAGAACCCAGAGAAGCTCATCCACCCTTTGTTGTGAAAGGGAGCAGGAGCTGCACCGAAGAAAAGAAAAATTGATGTAGCATCTCCCAGCTTTGGCCAGTTCACAGACACGGAGATACATGACACTCCTGCATATGCCATCGGTACTTCCACAGCCATCACCCCACTTGAGCAGGGACCTCTCACTCTCAGGTATATCTCTCGGCAGGTTTATGGTATGGACACGCAGGTACGCCAGCTTGTAGCTGGCCTTCCTTCTGGACCATCCGGAGAGAGCACCTCTGTAGGTCCAGCTAGCCCAGGAAAGCTTCCCACATTGTCCGACCTTGCTAAGGAGCAACAGACCATCATGTCCAAGCTGGGACAAATTGAAAGAAGGCAACGGAAGCAAAGGGAACATGAAAAGAAGAAGAGCAAGTTCCTCAACAAGATCATGAACACTTTGCGGAAGTTCTGTCGACTGGACGAGGCCGAAGATGATGACTTTGAGATTGAATCTCCCAGCACCTCCAATGACGAGTGATAACATTCAGGGAGCACCTCTTTCATTTTGTCTTGATTTGTATAATTGCATTGGAGACAATGCAATATTTTCGGTTGTGGAACATGAAGTGGTTGTTTTTGGGTGGTTGTGAACTTGTGTATATTGGTAATATTATTAGTTTCTTAGTAAATCCTTGTTAGTTTCTATTTTGCTTGTTGTTTATTTGGTTTTATAATTTTTTTTTTTTAAATTTTTGGTTAGTTTTTTTTCTTCTTTTTAGTATAATAGTATTAAGGTAATTCCTTGGTTTTTCTTTCTACCGCGGTTCTTTTCCAAGGAATTTAGTTGTGTTGAACCGGGTGACTTTTCTCTATGATGGATGGCATGACACCTTTCTTAAGGGATAAGTCTTTAGTTAGAAAGTAAATATTTTTTTAGTAGTTAGTTTAGTAGCTAGTTGTGAATAAATTGGTTTTTGGGGTGTAATCTTGTGCCCATAAGCCAACGCGTGACTTGTTTGGTACCAACACAATTTAAACTTTGGCATATGAAGTTTTACCTTTAAAATGAAAAATGATTGAAGTAAAATTCCTTGTTGTGACTTTTAGATTCTAATTTTGGCTCTTTGGTTCACTAAATAGCCTCTTAGGCTACTTGTGACTTCCTTGAGATTCATTGGTTTCAATTGGATTTTGGATTTGTATTCCATTTGAGTTTTCATGTGCCATGTGTGGTGAGCTTTAATTGTGAAAGTTCTTTTGCATCATTTGTGGTCTAGAACTTGCCCGGAATGTGCTTCAAGGCGAAATCCTATATTAACTTGGTTTGAAAAATGATATTAGGCCTTCCTTGTACCATTATTATGCCTGAAATTCCTACCCTTGCATATTTTCCCTAGTCAACCCTTTTGAGCCTTCTAACTTTTTCTTTGGCAACCATGTTACAAGCCACTCTTGTGGCACCGTACCTCCCTAAGTAATGTAAAGTATGAAAATAGGCTAAAAGCCTAAGTTTAGGGGTGGAGGTTGAAAAAGTTGTGATATGTAGGCTTCTCAAAAAGTAAAAAGTGTTATAAAAAAAAAGAAGAGAAAGTCTGAATAAATGGGAGACTAGGTGATATAAAAAAAAGAGAAGAAATGGTGGAAAATTTCTTGAAGGAAGTGGAATTAAATTGTGAAACAAGTGTAGTGCTTAGGGAGGTTTTGAGTCACTCTTACCAAATTGTGCCCTACCTTAACCAAAAGCCTAAATTACAACCCTTTAAGTCCTAATTGATTTTGAACCAAGTATGTCTACATTAGTGGAGAATTACATGAAGGGCAAGCCTATGGTACTACTTGTGTGCATTTGAATATCTTTGAGAGAGAGAGAGAGAGTTGATTCTTTCCTTTTGTCATCCCATTGATGTCTTGAAATAAAATTTGTGAGTTTGGGATTCTCTCTTAAAGTGTGAGGGCACATGAAAATCGAGTTGTGAATTTAATCTCATTTTCAATTGGGAGGAATGAGCGAAGGAAAACAAATGTGTTGGAGAGGCAAATTTTGAATCTTTAGTGTCATGACTTGATTGCTACTTTGATTAATTTAGTGTTGAGCACTTGATTTAAAAAAAATGTGCGTGAAAAGTTGGTGATTCATATGCCTTAGATTAATTGTTGGTACCAACCGATGTTACTAGATTGTGCTTAAAGTGGTCCTTTTTGACTTGGAATAATATTTGGTTTGCCATTGAGTGTAAATGATGATTTGAATGAAGGATGTTCTTAGTTTTTGAATTTCTTGAGGACAAGCAATAGTTTAAGTTTAGGGGTTTGATAAGTTGGTATTTTACCAACTTATCTCCTCTTAATATTTAAACTTTTGCGTAATTTTGATAAGAAACTAGGACATTTTCTGAGGTTTATTGGTAATTTTCAGGTGTCATGTGATTTGGAGAAGAAACTGAAGAAATCAAGTCAAATTGTGCCAAAATGAGGAAAAATAACTGCTGTGCAGTTACTCTTCGGGATCGCAATATTTGGAACGCGATCACAGATGGCTGGAAAAACATACATCGCAATCGTAGAGACTTTTACACAATCGTATTAAAGGAATTGGTCACAGTGAAGGAATACTCTACGCGATCGCCAATGATGGTCTGAGATCGCGGTGTTTCAGAAGTTGACTCTACGCGATCGCAGAATGACTGAATATGACTCTACGCGATCGCAAATCTGTTTCACGCGACCGCGGTGAAGTAAATCTGCTTTGTATGCCTTATGAGGAGGGAGGCATAGGTTTCAGGTCACCACATGATGTATTGAAGGCACTGTTCTGCAAATTGTGGTGGCATTTCAGGACAAAGCACAATTTATGGAGTGCATTTATTGGTCAAAAGTATTGCAAGAAACTCAATCCAGTAATTGTACCTTGGAAGGGTGGATCCCACGTGTGGAGAAAAATGCTTGAATGTAGGGACTTGATTGAGCATCAAATCTATTGGAGACTGAGAATGGGATCAGCTCAATTCTGGTTCGACAATTGGACTGAGTTGGGAGCCTTATATTTCCTACTGCCTGCAGAGTTTGGTATTGGTGAGAATATTCACAATGTCAATGATATAGTTGAAAATGGTATGTGGAACTTGGAAAAAATGTTTCAGATTCTACCTGATGATTTGGCAAGCCACATTGTGCAGAATATTAGACAACCAAAAGAATGTGAAGAGTTAGATACACCATTCTGGATGCTTGAAACAAGAGGACATTTTTCAGTGAAGTCTGCATGGGATTACCTGCGAAGAAGAGACAACCCAAGATTATCTTACAAGATGATATGGCTCAAAGGTTTACCTCTCAGATATCCTTCTTCCTGTGGAAGGTGTGGAAAGCCAAACTGCCACTAGATGATTTCTTGTGTAAAATAGGATACTCCATGCCATCTAAATATTGGTGCTGTGCTGATCCTAAGGAGGAGTCATTAGTACATTTGTTCTTCACTTCCAATGTAGTTAGGAGTGTTTGGAGTTACTTCCTGAGGCGAGCAGGAATTACATTAGAAGGGTTGTCATTACAACAAGCAATTACAAAATGTTGGACAACACCAGTTGTACCTAGATTGAAGCCAGTCTTTCAAGCTTTACCTGCATGCATTGTATGGGAACTTTGGAAGAGAAGAAACAGTTTGAAATATGGAGATGCAATGTTAGTGAGCAGAGTTATTTACCAGGTGTCATCTACTCTACAAGCTCTAGTCCAACTGAAAAAACCTAGACTACATGTGCCTCACAAGTGGCTGGACTTACTGACAATGATGGAGCAATACACGCCTCGTTTGAAATTTGATAAGGTGTTATGGGAATTCCCTTCAAGAGGGTGGATCAAAGTGAATACTGATGGAGCATGTAGGGGGAATCCAGGAAGGAGTTCAATAGGTTTTGTGTTGAGGGATGAATGTGGTCATATAATATATGCAGCAGGAAGAGAAATTAAGGAGGGATCTAACAATGAAGCCGAGGCGACAACAGTAGTAGAAGCAATGAGAATGTGCAAAACAATGAACCGCAACAAGGTTTGGCTACAGACAGACTCATTGATGCTTAAAAACATAATAGATGGACTGTGGAAACCACCTTGGAATATTGTATACGCAGTGGAGGAAATCAACAGTCTCAAAGAAGGGTGTATTTTCATAATTTCCCATATATTTAGAGAGGGAAACAAACTAGCAGACCCCCTTGCAAACTATGCTTGAATCAAAGGAAAGCATATAGTTTAGCATGTCTTACACATACTGGTTATGGTCTGAATTAAAACTTAAATGTTAAGGCAGGGTGATTTATCACATATTTTCAGATAAGAAGTCAGAATTAGGCCTGCTTGCTGGTTGTAATCATAAAAAACTGATGCAGTTATAGTTTTTACCCTAAAGTTTGCCTATGTGTTAAACGGAACCTATAGGCATGATGTGTATTAGTTCAGAAAGAATTAAACTGATTGCAGAAAAGAATTGTCGATTGCAGGAACATTATTGCTTCTAATTTTTAGACTTGACAATTCAGGTTTGGTTGATAGCTCCTATTGGCATAATTTCTAGGCGTCATTGATTTTAAGCGCTATTATCATACAGAAATCCTATAGGCAGGTCATCTATATGCAATTGGTTATTCAAATCCTATAACAGGTTTGCCTAGTGACATATGCATATGCAAAAATGCTGAAGTCCTATAGGCATATCATTTATGTAGAATTTCAGAGATGACTTATTGACATGATATCTATGTGAAGTGCAGAAAAACCTATAGCCATGGTATCTATTGGAGATGCAGTATTTCAGATGTAGTAATTCCCTGTAAACATGGTATCTATATGAAATGCAGTATTTCAGAAGTAGTGATTCCCTATGAACATGGTATCTACCCCTTTTCATGCATGATTGACCCTCCCATTTTCACTAATGCCCCAGCGGTTTATAATAATGTTATTACATGCCAGAATGAATAGGAAAAGATAAAAATACATCAGAAATTAAAGATTCCAACCCCGGAGATCCTAATTCAGACCCCATGTCTGAAATATGACATAAACCAACTTCCAAAGATCAGATTTCCAAAGCCTTTCTCTTATTTGGGATGTATCAAAGTTCCAAGGAGCTTCAAGAACTCCAGGCAATGCTTACATCCCAAATATCAATGCAGAATCAGATTATAGTGCAGTGTGGAAGGGCCAGCCCTCAAATGTCCAAGTTTAGAGGGAACTCAAGGTCCCAAGGCAAGGCTCATAGGAGGGGGGCCAGAACTTAGAGGCTAGGAGTAGGTGTAAGTGCAATAGAGGGGAAGTGGCAAGCTGGTGGTCATGCCAAGCAATTTGGGGTGCTGGAACACCCCTAACCAACCTGTCAGCCTTAGAAATTAGAGAGTTAGGACCTATTGAAGGTCAGGTTCAGCCCTGGACAACAATTTGGATGCTGCTAGGATATACCTTAACTC
>MU769309.1:0-12307 GCA_026770625.1 Nicotiana glauca
AAATATTGTAACCAAAAGTTATTTATTTTGATCTTGGAATTCTTTTACTTGGGGTAAAAATCACGTGCTCACACCGGGGACCCGCGGGATCGTCTGGCTTAGTAACTTATCCGGCCTCTTTTCTTATTTGGGTATGACACTAACAGAATGGGGAGTCTCAACCAGTAAGCACATCCCCGGAGGTAAGAAGAGAAGGATTTTCGGCACAATTTATATACAGTTCAAATAATATCAAAGCGGTAAACATTTAGCACATAATCATGAACATATAGGTAAATCAGATATAAAAAAATACAGCAATTTAACTGAGCTCGAATTCTTAAACCCTGAACCGAAGTTCTGGGTTTTTTTTTCCCAGCAGAGTCGCCAGAGCTGTCACACCTCCTTTTTACTTATTAATTATTACACCCCGGGAAGGGATATAATAAAGGAAGGAGTTTTTCTAATTTAAGGATAGTCGGAATGGGATTAAATTATTAAACTTTAGAGTCACCACTTGGGAGATTAATGGTGTCCCAAGTCACCGGTTGAATCCCGAACCGAGGAAAGTTTGACTCTGTTAACAGTCCGCGAACCAGAAATTCGGATAAGGAATTCTGTTAACCCAGGAGAAGGTGTTAGGCATTCCCGGATTCCGTGGTTTCAGCACGGTCGCTCATATGTTGTATTTGTTTTATCTAATTTTCATATATATTCCATTTTTATGTGCTTTTATTAATAATCTGCTTTTATTGTTGAATTTTACATGAATTGCAACGTCGTGAAAATGTATCTCGAACCACACCGTACCAGTACGCCCGTGGCTTTTAACACATTTCGACTTCGTTGAGATTTGGATTTGGGTCACATAAATGTGCACCTATATTTGAGAAAGTAATATTATTATTATTCGCGCCTAAAGCATTTATGCATTTATTAACTTCGGGAAAGACCATAAAATTTACTAAAACGATCCTTCCAAATCTAAATATTTTGTAAGTAAATTATTGAGGGCCCCGCAATATTTTATTTTATTTGGCGAGGCTCGTCTCATTATTTTAATAAAAGGCCAACCTAAAAGTGACTACAATTCTCTATTAAGGGATTGTCTCTAAAAGGGCCTTAGTTAACAGGACAAAAGCTTATATCTAAACTAAATCCACAATTTAAAAGAACAAGAGTCCTTAGTATAATTGCTTCAAATCTGGCCCAATAGAAGAAAGGCCAAAACTACCATTTCAGGGACGGCCATTTAGCCTTGGGCCTCAATGCGGGCCCAATATGAAAATAATTTAAAAAAAATAACTGGGCCAGGCATCCTACACGTTAGAAATCAATTTCAGATTCGTTCAATTCAGCAACATCAATTCAATTCTGACGTTTTGTAGTCTGATCAGGTCTAAACTAATGAATTCCTACAAACAATTAGTGAACTCCAATGATTAAACTATCATAGTCAAAGCTTACTGAGAAATAAACACGAAACCTACTGTATTGGCATGCTATTTTGAATTCAAAAGCAAAAATGCTGGAATTAAGATTGCCTTAGAAAGTCATTTACATATTTGGTTAAAACGTAAAGTTCATGCTCATTTTTAGTCTATTTTAACCACTATTCAATTTAACTCACTAACTGAAACTGAAATTTGACTACAAAATACAGTTCACACAGTCCGATTAATACAAGTTTAAAAATGTTCAAATCATTCAAATCTCAACTACTGCAACTATGTATCTAACATTCAAACTATCACGCCTACAAGTGAACTAACACCAAGTTAACATGAGCCATATATCACTTCTTCAATAATCCAAACACATTGACTGACCCAATCCTTCATATATCAGTTGAAGCTGAAAAATTACTTGGAATTGGAATAGAAATAGAAGAGAGGAGAGTCAGCTACAGCAAGTGAGAAGCAACGGCAGTTCAATACTCATAAAACAGCCCAGAAAAGTTGAGATCAAGTAAAACCCAATCAATCAAGATATGAATTACTTGAAATGCACTTGTACCAACTCTAAATTCACCAGAACACTTCAGCAACACCAAAACTTATCCAAAACCAGTCAAATAAACTCAAAAACTGCTCGAAAATTAGACTAATGACCTCTGAAATTTTAGGAACTAGACGAATATGAATCAACAAATAGAAAGCAAAATTAAGTTGAATTATCTAATGGAATAGTAATTTTTTTATTTATTTTTACTGATTTCTATTATTTTGTTTTTTTGGATTTTGAAGGTTTGAACTTCAAATTAGAAATCTGAAATTGAAAGAGGGGTTTTGGGGGAACTTTTTTTTTTAGTGTCTCCAACTTGTTGCTCAAGGCATAGTGATGCCTTTTTATAGGCACAAAAGAAGCCTATCAGATTTTCAACTTTCTCTTTTAGTCCTTATTCAATTTCAGTTTTAGTCCTTTATTTCTTAACTTGGGTCACAAGTTAGTACATTAAACATACTGACCCTTACACTAAAGCTCTCTTATGGAAAGTCCTAGAAGACTCTAGTTGTAACTACAACATTCTACCATATTCCAAATACCTGAACTACCCCTGAATTCAATCTTAAAAGTACCAACTTCAGTTAATTAATCCAAACCCCCACCCATGGTTGAATCAAAAAAACAATCAGCTATTGGTATCATATATCATAAAGATTTGAAACTCAATTAAACTATTATCCGAAAATCACCTAATCAGAATGAATCAACACAAAACTAAATTAAAAGAAAGAATTGATCAGGAATGAAGATTAAAAACAATATGGATTTCCAATCTAACAAGAAGCAACAGATTACCAAGAAGTTATTCGACTGAAATTGATCAATTAAGCTAATTAATCCTAAACTAATACCTAGCAATTGACCGACTGAAACTAGATAAAACTAACCATTAATCTGTGATCGAACAAACCCAGGTAAGTCAGACGAACAACTAAAAGACTCAGAACCCCAAGATGGAAAGAGAAACAATAGACATGCAAATTACAACTGGCAATTAACCTAGATGAAAATGAGAATAAACAGAAAAGTATGAAATCACTCGAGAACTCACTTATGGGCTTGAGGTCTGTTAACACTTGGTTTGAAATTCGGACAGTCTTGTTGTCAATTGATCCCCAGTGATGGTAGAAACATCATGAGGGATGCGAGGAGAATCCCATGATACCCATTTGGTGAAGTTTGATGAAACCCAAGTCCGCCGGAAAACTTTCAAATCTAAATTTGAGCCATTCCAGCCATATTCGAGCCTAGCGGCTATGGTATCTGTGTAGGGGAAGTGAAGGCGGTCCCATGGTGTTAATTTGGGACTATTTGGCATAACTTGTGTCATGGCCGGAAAAATTTAGATGGGATATTCGAGGGATTGGGGTAAGATTCGAAGAAAATTAGTTTGATATTTGGAATGAGGAAGAGAAGGAGGATCTAGGGTGTGGTTTTGGTGATCTTTGGTGGTGGTAACGTCACCGGCGGTGTCACACGTCCAGTACAAGGAAGACAAAGTTGGTTTTAGGGTTATTAATATTTTCGGACACTTTTATTAACTAACCGAGATCGAATCCGAGCCGTTGGATTAAAGAGGTTGGATGGCTCAGATCAAACGATGCCAAACGGCGTCGTTTTGTTTAGTAAAGGGGCAGGCCGGGTTGGGGAATCATTTGGGCCTGGGAAACGATACAAATGTCGGGCGTGGATTTAATTCAAAATGGCCCAATGCTGAGCAGCCCTTTTATTTATTTTCTTCTATTTTCTTCCTTCCAATTATTCTTCTTTTACTCTTTTATTGTGTATATTTTTTTTTTTGTATTTTTATTTTTTCCTGATTTTATAAAAATGCTAAAATAAAAACCAAAACAGATTGACTCTAACAATTATATTTCCTATTTTCCAATTATAGTAATTCCTAATTTAAATTCAACCTAATACAAATTTAAACTAAAAATACCAAAGAATGTTATTTTACTATTTTCCTCCTATTTTGTTCTAAAACAAATTAATACTAATTAATACTAAAATGTGAAATTAAATACCTAAATGCAAATGCATATTTTTTGTATTTTCATATGAATTATCATGCACAAATAAAAATACAACAACTAACACAAAATTTAACAAAATTCACAAAAATTATAAAATAATAAAGAAATCATTTTATTTGGAATTTTTGGGAATAATTTGCTTAGGGAAAAAATCACGTGCTCACACCACCTCGTTGCGAATAACCTTATTTCTAGTTATATCTAACCTAATGTGCTCGCACATCCATCTCAATAGCCTTATCTCTGCGACCTTCATCTTCTGGGCATGAAAGATCTTGACTGGCCAACACTCAACCCCATACAACATAGTTGGTCTGACCACCACTTTGTAGAGCTTACCCTTAAGCTTCAGCGGCACCTTCTTGTCATACAAAACACCGGAAGCGAGTCTCCATTTCATCCACCCCGCCCCAATACGATGGATGATATCTTTATTAATCTCCCCATCCCCCTGAATTATAGACCCAAGGTACATAAAACTTCCTCTCCTAGGGATGACCTGTGATTCTAGCCTCACCTCCCCTTCCCCTCCTTGAGTCTCGCCACTAAACTTACACTCCAAATATTCTCTATTAGTCCTGCTCAACTTGAAACCTTTAGATTCCAGGGTCTGCCTCCTTACCTCTAATTGCGATTTCAAACCGTCTCACGTCTCGTCAATCAATAAAATATAATTTGTAAATAGCATGAACCATGGCACCTCCCCTTGGATGTGGCGCGTCAGTACGTTCATCACCAGAGCAAACAAAAAAGGGCTGAGTGCCGACCCCTGATACAACCCCATCATCATCAAAAAATGGTCTGAGTTCCCACCCACCATACTCAGGGGTCTTTAATCCATCATACATGTCCTTAATCAACCTAACTTAGGCAACAGGTACACCTGTAGCCTCCAAAGATCTCCACAAAACCTCCCTCAGAACTTTATCGTACACCTTTTTAAGTCGATGAACACCATATCCAAGTCCTTCTTTCTCTCCCTATACTGCTCAATCAATCTCCTAACAAGGAGGACGGCTTCTGTAGTTGAACGCCCCGGCATAAACCCAAACTGGTTCTCAGAAATAGACATACTCCTCCTTATCCTTAGCCCTACCACTCTCTCCCAAACTTTCATAGTATGGCTAAGCAGCTTGATACCACGATAGTTATTGCAATTTTGGATATCACCCTTGTTCTTTTATATAGGAACCATCGTGCTCCACCTCTACTCTTCGGGCATCTTCTTCGTTCTAAAAATGACATTAAATATCATAGTGAGCCACTCCAAGCCTGCCTTGCCTGTACTCTTCCAAAACTCCACAAGGATTTCATCCGGCCCGGTCGCTTTGTCCCTACTCATCTTACGCATAGCCCCCTCAACTTAATCAACTCTAATCCGTCTATAATAAACAAAGTCGCAACGACTCCCGAAGAGTTCCAAATCACCCAATACAATACTCATGTCCCCCTACTCATTTAAGAGACTTTGGAAGTAGCTCTGCCATATTCAACGGATAAGCCCCTCATCTAACAAAACTTTACCTTCTTCATCCTTGATGCACTTCACTTGGTCCAAGTCGCAGGCCTTCTTTTCTCGTGCCTGGATAACCTGAACAACCTCTTATCCCTAACTCAGCCCTCGAGTTCCTCATACAAATGACTAAAAGTTGCAGTCTTGGCTGCCATAAATGCTAGCTTTGCCTCTTTCTTAACCAACTTATAATGCTCCATATTCGCTCTCTTACAAATGACTGAAAGTTGCAGTCTTGGCTGCCATAAATGCTAGCTTTGCCTCTTTCTTAACCAACTTATAATGCTCCCTATTCGCTCTCTTCTCCTCCTCGTCTACACTTTCCACTAGCTTCAGATACGTTGCTTTCTTGGTTTTTACTTTTCCTTGCACCTCTCCATTCCACCACCAGCCTCCCTTATGACTACTAGAATAACCCTTTGAGACCCCTAATATCTCTCTCGTGGCTTCCCTAATGCACTGCACAATCATGGTCCATATAGCGCTTACGTCCCCGCAACTCCTCCAAGCCCCCATAGTCACCAGCTTGACTACCAATTCCTGCACTTTAGCTTCCGTCAAGGCTCCCCACTTGATCCTATATTGGCTATACATCGCCATCTTCCTTCTCTTCCTCGTGATCTCAAGATCCATGACTATGAGCCTATGATGGGTCAAGAGGTTCTCACTCGGGATGACCTTGCAATATGTGCAAAGACCTCTATTAGACTACCTACAGAGTAAATAATCAATCTAAGTCTCGGCCACCGAACTCTGGAAGGTAACTATGTGCACCCTCTTCTTCGGGAAACTCGAGTTTACTATTACCAAATCACATGCTCTAGCAAAGTCCAGCTGAGACGTTCCTCCTCCGTTTCTATCTCCAAAACCAAAGCCACCATACATATCATTATACCCCCAGACGTTTCTCCAATGTGGTCGTTGAAGTCTCATCCTATGAAAAGCTTCTCGATACGCGGGATAACACATAACATCTCATCAAAATCCTCCCAGAAATGCTTCTTGACTTCCTCATCCAAGGTTTCTTTTGGTGTGTACACACTGATAATGTTCAAAGTAGTACCACCAACCACTATCTTAATAGTCATCAGCCTGTCATTCACCTTCTTAACCTCCACCACTAGTTCACGGAGGTCCTTATCAACTAATATACCTACCCCGCTCTTGCCCCCACCCTTCCAGAATACCAAAGTTTGAAACTGCTCATATCCCGTGCTTTATCTCCTACCCACCTAGTCTCCTAGGTGTGCAGACTCCGGAGGAGCTTCTTCAGCGTAAGCGCTATAATCCGCATGCTGCACAGATAATTCATGTGTTATAGTATCAATATCTGGATCCGCACAAGCAACTCAGGTGCTGCATGGACAACTCACGTGCTATAGTATCAATACCTGGATGCGCACGGATAACTCATGTGATACACAAATAACTCACATGCTATAGAATCAATACATTTACAATTAGGCCCTCGGCCTCACTCAATCATCAATCTCGCTAATCTCTCAAGCTCAGAACACTCATGCTAAGTAACCCAAAACAATGATATGAGATGTGACAATATACAATAACAAAGACTGAGATATAATATGAAATGATGAATACGACTGAGTACATTACTACAATTAAACAAATAACTCAACAGTAAGGAACGACCACTATTGGTCGCAATAGTACCAGCATATAGACTAAACATGATGTCTAGCATAAATTACAGCTCAAGTGCTCTAACACATAGAGTACAGTAAAAATATTCAGATAAGATAGCTATATAGTTCCATGAAATCGATTAAATTACAATCACATGGTGCACGCCCCCACGCCTGTCACCTAGCATGCGCGTCACCTCAATATCAATCATATAACACATAATTCGGGGTTTCATACCCTCAGCACCAAGTTTAACGTGTTACTTATCGCAAACAAGCCAAATCCAATACAGAACAAGCCAAACGATGCTCCAAAAATGCCACCCCGAGCGTACCGATCTCTAAACGGCTCGAAACAAGCCAAAAGCAACTCAAATACATCAAATAATTCCAAAGGAAACAAACACAATCAATAAAGATCGAATCTTTAATCAAAGCCCAAAATTCTAACCCGAGCCCACACCTCGAAACCTGACAAAACTCATAAAATCTGATAACTCATTCAGTTACGAGTCCAACCATACTAGTTTCATTCAAATCCGACTCCAAATCGATGTTCAAAACTCAAGAATTCGCTCTAAGAAACTTTGGACAAAAAGCCTCCAATTTTCTCTTTAAAATTCATAATCCAAATGCTAAAATCGAAGATAAATTCATGAAATATAACCAAAACCTAGTATAGAGCACTTACCCCACTCATTGTGATGAAATTTGCCTCCAAAATTGCTCAATTCCGAAGTCTATAGCTCAATTGTAATAAAAATGATCAACCCTCGAACTTAAAGCATTACTTAAAGCATTTTACCCAGCGTTTCCCGTCATGTGGACAAATGCATGAAAATATAACCTACAGAGATCATAGTCATTTCTCATTTTTAATCCAAAATAGACTTCGGGAGAAAACTAAATCAGAAACTTTATTATAGTAGTACATAGTAAACTAAACCAATATAGATGCAAGGCAAAAAGGAAAAAAAAATAGAGTCGTACTTCAATGCATACCAAATAATAAAATTTCTTCAATAATGATAACAATACAAAGTTACTAACATGAAAAAAACAATTTGCACTATTGCATACGGAGGAAATTAACTTACTAATCGAAGAAAAAATATTTGATGTATGATGGACTCCTCCATTAATTTGCTTTCTTATCAGCAGTCTTAAGAGAAGAAGCCAAAAGGTTAAGGAGTGAAAAGAAGAAAAGGATCATCAAGTTAAAAATATAATTACTACGTACCCATGATTGTTGACATTGTTTTCTTCGTAAAATTATCATTCTTGATTCTTAATCTTTATATCTTTGTCATGTTATATGAAAATAATATAATTTTCAAAATTTCTTAGACTTAAAGACACCACAACCTTTTAGGACCATTATTTTTTTATTAGAAAAATATACTGCTATAGCAAATGAATTTAGTCTTCACCATATTTTTTAATAGTATATTTGCACCGCTTCTTTAGTTATCTTTTTTTTTTTCAACTGTAAGTTTTTTTTCAAATTATTTTCTTTGTTTTATTTTGAAAAATCCAAGACTCATTCCTTACTAGGTATCTTAAGGCACCTTTTGGAATGAGAATTTCTTACAAGACATATTAAGGCACCTTTTTCAATAAGAAGTTTTATTTTAATTTATAAGTAGGGTAATTAAATTTTTAAAAGGGCAATCTATAATTTAAATTTCTAGTTAAGGACTTTCAACTTTTATAATAAAATATAAATTTGTAAATGACAAACTTCAATTTTTGAAATACCTGTATTGGTTAACCATATTCAACTTTTTCTCTATGTTACATCCGGGACAACTTCAATTTTCAAATGTTTTTTCCAGTTTCAATTTTAAATAATCTTTTATTCGACTTATGCATTAGCTTTGTGTACTAGTAATACCTTATTCGGTATACTTTTTCAACTTATGTATAATTAATACAAGCATTAGTTATACATCCAATTTATCCTATGTACAGCTAATGCATAGCAAACCACTGCATTAGCAATAGGCTATTAGTTCATGCATTATCATGATTAAAGGCAAAATTGTCCTTGAAGTCCCTTAAAGTTAAAGAATATAGAGGGCATTTTTGTAAACAACTAATTTTTAAAAAAATTATACAATGTATTTTAATTTTTAATACACCACACCAAACAGTGTATAAAAATTAATCTCTGCATAATAATGCTTGCATAACAAATCCATGCATTATTATTCCTACATTACTAATAATATACCTTATTCAACATTATTCTTATACACCCTACCAAACGACTCCTAAGTCTACCATGAGACATCTCCATCACAAGCAAACTTATTTGTTGTAATATCCTGTTTTACGTAGGTGCAAGATCTCAATTGTATTATGAACACCTTTTTAGTTTACTTTCTCCACTAAAAAATTTTAAAACTTACACTAAAATAATCTCACTCACGGTCTATATTTTTACCAAGTTATCAGCGGCAGATCTAAGATATATAGAACACGAGTACACCAGAAAAGAATGAAGGGGAAGAATGTAAAGTGGGATCCGAATTGATCCTTATTTCTTCGAATAAATAATTAAAGTGTTGAACCAAGTGCACCATTCAACCTTTAAGAATATGGCTATCAATATATAATATTGGACCAATTTTAGAAAATACAGATATAATATACCTAATTTAACGAAAGGATCATGAGTTTACGTACACAATAATTGAGTCTATAGATCCGCCCCTGCAAGTTATGAATGCATGCATGACATTTACTTTAACATGCAATTTTATTTTTTGCGCTATCATGGTCAATTGATATGTATTCTTACTGAATCCATTACATAATATATTTGTATAATTTATATAAACACCAAATATAAATACGTTTTTTCTGACCTACTGCCAACTCAAAAAAAGTTAAAGTTAGGCCTCGCGGGCCTCGTGGATTGATTTAAGGGGAGACATAGATGAGCTATTGAAGGGCATATGCAGAAGATCAAGAATGCATTGCAAGTTGTATTTGTGCCCACATGCCCTCATCCCTTTTAAACCATTTGCACTTTTTTGGGAAAGATGGTAAGCAAGGAATCTTTCCACTTATGGAAACTCACATTTGATTTAAAAAATTATAATATAATAACTATTCTCTTTCATTTCCCACACACATAGACTAAGACGACTTTCAGACCAGTAATAAGCATTTTGCCCTTCTTGAAATGAGCATTGATGACCTGACCGGTGAGAAGGTGTGAGCGATTGGCTGTAGTGGGCACGAGGAGAGGTAGAGGAAGACGTAAGAAGTATTGGGGAGAGGTGATCAGGCAGGACATGGCGCGTCTTAGGATTACTGAGGACATGGCCCTTGACAAAGATTTGTGGAGGTCGAGCATTAAAGTTGTAGGTTAGGGGGAAGTTGGGGATATTTCTATAGTGCGCTAGAGTGAGACTAGCCAGTTAGGAATTAATCTTAGGATGCTACTGATCAACTACTGATACATGGATGTATCTATTGGATATTAGTATACCTTCCATCCTTTTCGTATTTCCTATATTACTGTTATTTCGTTATTGTATTGTTATGTTATGTATTTTTATGTTATTTTAGTATGAGTTTATGGATAGTACTAATGTATCGTCTTTTGTTGCTGTCTTGAGCCGAGGGTCTCCTGGAAATAGCCTCTCTGCCCCTCGGGGTAAAGGTAAGGTCTGAGTACATATTACCCTCCCCAGACCCCACTTGTGGTATCATACTGGGTCGTTGTTGTTGTTGTTGTTGCCCTTCTTGAAATGAGAAACCAAAAACAAGAATTAACTTAAATGACTGTTCACCTAATCGCTTAAATTAAAAAAAGTCCATAGCTAATCGCTTAAATTATATCTATAGTATATATAAATTTGTGTATAAAGATCCCAAACAAAAGATACTCTTCCAAGCAACATATAATTCTTTTCGGTTTCCTAAGAAGTCAAGATTTCCAATGGTAAATTTTATAACAAGCAAAGTCAGATGAGTTATTCCACAATCTTTGTTGGGTTATTCAAACTTCATGTGAAATCAAGACAATATCTGCTTTTCTACTTAAAATGCAAGCTATGGTTGGGATTTATTATCCTTCACATGTTTCTAGGGTTATTATCCTCTAATAAATCCTCTTAATATTGAGGGTTAGACCGTAATGAAATTGGAGGATTCATACAGCCAACACTTGATTGACTGATTAAGACTCCCCCCCCCCCCCACTCACCCACCCACACACACACACAAAAAAACTTCCTTCAGTTTTGGTTTAATGGCTAGAGTGTAATATGTGATGTGTGGGGTTATGCGCACATCATAAGTTTGATTTTTTTTTTTGCCGAAAAAAGTCTAATAATATGTAAGTGGAAAAGAATAGAGAAGTGAGTCTTTTATATATCGAACTTAGAAAACTGCACTTGATACTCGAAAAACTCTCGGTTATAACAAAAATTTGATACAAAATATAACTGAAACCATTCAGAACAGATAAGCAAATGAGAAAAATACAGAAAACAATGGAGTATATTAAAAAGGGTTCTCTGGTTCTGGCTGTTTTGCCCCTATAGCTAATAAGATAATACAAAATATAACAGAAACCATTCAGAAAAGAGAAGCAAATCATGAGAAAAGACAGTAACCATTATTTTATGTCGTGACAGAAGAGAAGAAAAAAACTATAAGAAGATCAACATTGAATGCCAATTGAATATGTACAAATGGAGCCAACCACCTCTATATATTATTTGTTTGTTTTCTTCTTCTTATTTTTTTTTTTTCGGTTTTACAATTTTCTTCAATTCCAATTAAATACATGTTTCCTACCGCTCCCAAACAACCCTTCACAGCTTGTCAGATAATAAATAAATAAATAAATAAATAAGAAAATCAAACCCCTCAATTATTTCCATATATTCTTGCTAAATTTCACTAACGTACATTACGTACAAACAATGAATGTGTGATCCTATTATGCAAATAGAACTAATATATAAGTAAATAAAATACTAATAGACTGTTAAGACAGTGACCCCTTAGCTACCTTTCATTCTAACATGACTATCACTCAACAATCAGATAACAAATAAGCAGGAAAGGAATTACAATTGCTCAAAAAAAAAAAAAAAAAAAAAAAA
>MU769309.1:12657-63485 GCA_026770625.1 Nicotiana glauca
ACACTTAAATCTTAAATAAGCTATATATGTTAGATCATAAGAATCCTTAGTACCTATTATGCTCTATTCAAATCTATTTAAAACTAAATTTATTTTACCTTTTAAGATACATTCGGAGTTGTCTAAATACCATACTTTTCCCTTCACATCTATGCATATATAGATCAATAATTCAAAACTTCAATAAAATAGAATTAAAAATTGAAGTGTTTTGATGAGAAAGGAACACCGACAGTTTTTATAGTGAAAAGAAATACCAACGGCTTCATTTTTTTTACTCAAGACAGAGATGCATATTATATTTTCATTTACCCCTTAGTGTTCATTTTCCCTTTATATTCTTTGGTTAGATTTCAGTTTTAGAATCTGAAATTTCTTCAACATACAAAAACTAAGATTTCAAGCTTTTAGCTAGAAACAATTTTGGATTTATATGTCTGAATAAGCCAACAATAAAGGGAGCCTTGACGTAACTAGTAAAATTGTTGTCATGCACGACTAGAAATCCGGAATTTACCGATTAAAATTTTGCGACCAAAGTTGGTCTGTCCAGAGTAGCGACCAACGTTGGTTGGTAAAGGGGAGAAAAATATTTTATATTTATTTTATGTAAATTACCAACCAAAGTTGATCGGCAAAGTGGTCAACAGGTTGACCCAGATAATCAGCATTGTGTAGTCAAAGAAATTTTTTTGATCGGTAATGTGGGACCCAGTTAAGAATTTTTAATAGTTATATGTCACAACCCCAGTTTGCCTTCCGTGAATATGTCGTGACGACACCTAGTCCCTACGACTAGGTAAGCCTAACAAGTGCGGAAAACAATCGAAACCTTGCGGAAAGATAACTTAAAATCCAAGATTTAACAAAACGGAAACGAAATGTAAAATGCCACTCGGCACATACAGCACAATATCTCAAACTTCTACAATACTATCCCAAAAGCCGACAACTTACGGGAACACAAGCTGAGAGAAATATAGTAAAAATGCTCTAACTCCGGAGTGTCTACATCAATAGTATGATAGAAGGGCTAATACTACAAGATAGAATAGAGACGGAGACTCTTCGGTCTGCGGACGCGGCAGATGTACCTCGAAGTCTCCAAAAGCTCTCCCTGCCTCAAGGATGGTAAGTCTGTGCAGCAGTACCTGGATCTGCACATGAAAAACATGCACAGAAAGGGTATGAGTACACCACAGCGGTACTCAGTAAGTGCAAGCCTAACCTCGGTTGGGTAGTGACGAGGTAGGTTAGGTCCCTAATGAGGTTAAATAAGATACAGGTTTAACAGTGTGAAATGATAGTGTAATTAAATAACACATGATATACGGGACAACAACAACTATTACAAAGGCAAGCAAAACACAGTAAAAGAACATAACTCAACTCCGAGATAACAACCAGGGATCTCCCAGGATACTATTCTGTAGTCCCCAAATATAAATATCATATCCAGTGGATCTCCCAGGTGCAGTCCCGCAGTCCAAACAGTGTAAGCAAGGAAAGGAGGAACACAATTCAAGGCTATTTTTAAAGAAAACCGAATTTCCAACAATTAGCACAAGTGCACGCTCGACGCCTCACGCGCGAGGCATTTCAATTATCACAATATCAATCCTAAGGGGAAAAGTCCCCCACACAAGGTTAGACAAGCCACTTACCTCGAACCGGCTCCAAAATCAACTAGAAACCACACTTTTGCCACGAGTATCCGACTCCAAATGGACCAAATCTATTCAATCCAATTACATATCGTAAATAACATCTCAATCAACTGATTCTACGATTTAATTAAAAGCTAAGACGCAAAGTTAGGTAAAATAACCAAAATGCCCCTTAGGCGAATATCTCAGTATCGGGTAAAATTAATAATTTCAGAACCCTCTTACTCTCACGAGTCTCACCATATAAAAATCTTCCAAATCGGATGTCAAAAAATCCACTCAAAACTCAATAATTCGGTGTATGAAGTTTTATCAATTTTTCATTCAAAATTCGAAATTAAAGGAGGAATTCACGCTTAGATTAGTGGGTTATAAGAAAAAAGGAGTTTAGAATTGTTACTCAATCGATGCCCCTGAAAATCCCTCGAAATCTCGCTCAAATCCGAGTTCCCAAGCTTGAGTTTTGGTAAAAAAGGCTAAACCCTCATTTTTGAAATGTTATATCTGCCCAGGTATTTAATCCATCGAGAACGCGGAGGAAGTCTCGCGTTCGCGAAGAAGTAAAATGAAGGCTGCTCAATTATGCTTCGCGAATGCGGAAGCTTGCTCGCGAACGCGGAAGATAAATGATTGTCGCCCAGAAATTTGCTCTTCGTGAACGCAAAGTAGGAGACGCGAACGCGAAGGGCGAACATTTCAAAGCTACGTGAATGCAATCAATGCATGCGAATGCAATGAGGAAAATTGCCACAGCCCTCAGTGCTAAAAAATACTACGCAAACACGAGGGATGGGATGCGAACGCGAAGGGAGAAAAAGGTAAATCTTCGCTAACGCGAAGAAGGATAGTTCTGCAATAGACCTGAAGCAAGATCTACAATTTTTCTTAACAACTTAAAATGCTCCGTTGAGCATCCGAAACACACCCGAGGCCCCCGGGACCGCAACAAAAACAACGGACATATCCCATAACATTATTCAAACTTATACTAATCCTTAAACCACCTAAAATAACGTCGAAAACTCGAATTAATTAAGGATTTAAGCATAAGAACTTAAAATTCCCTCAAAATACGCTTTCGATCAAAAACCTAACCAAAACATGTCCGAATGACCTTAAATTTTGCACACACATCCCAAATGACATGACAGAGCTACTGCAACTTTCAAAATTCTATTCCGACCCTCGGATAAAAATCTCACTATCGGACCGAAAACTTCAAAATTCCAACTTTTGGCATTTCAAGCCTAAATTACTTACGACCTCCAAAACACATTCCGAACATGCTCCTAATCCCGAAATAACCTAACAAAGCTAACGAAAGCATCGGGTTTCCGTTCCGAGGCCATCTTCATACAGTTTCGACTATGATCAATTTTACAACACTTAAGCTCTCATATAGGGATGAAGTGTCCCAAAACTCTCTGAAACTCAAAACCGAACATCCCGGCAAATCAAAATAGCAAAAATAATCTTAAGAAAAGCAGTTAATAGGGGATCGGGGCATAAATTCCAAAAATGACCGGTCGGGTCGTTACATCCTCCCACACTTAAATATTTGTTCGTCCTCGAACGAGGACAAAGACATACCTAAAGTAGTGAAAAGATGAGGGTACTGGCTGCGCATATCCTGCTCGGTCTCCCAGGTCGCCTCCTCGACCGGTTGACCCCACCATTGAACCTTCACATACGCAATGTTCGTTTACCTCAGCTTCCTTACCTCCCTGTCCAATATTGCCACTGGCTCCTCAATATAAGATAGATCCTTCTCCAACTGGACTGAGCTGAAATCCAACACGTGCGACGGATCATCGTGATACCTCCGGAGAATAAAAATATAAAATTTCGGGTGAACTCCTGCCAAGTTGGGAGATAAGGAAAGCTTGTAAGCAACCTCCCCAACATGCCTTAATATCTAAAAAGGGCCAATAAACCTCGGACTCAACTTTCCCTTCTTCCCAAATATCATAACGCCCTTCATAGGCGAAACCCAAAGAAAAACCCGCTCTCCTACCATATAGGAAACATCACAAACCTTCCGGACCGCGTAACTCTTATGTCGGGATTGGATTGTACGGAGTCTATCCTGAATCACCTTGACTCTCTCTAAAGTATCCTGAACCAAATCTATTCCTAACACTCTAGCCTCACCCGGTTCAAACCAACCCACTGGAGATCTACATCGCCTACCATATAAGGCCTCGTACAGTGCCATCCGAATGCTGGACTGATAGCTGTTGTTGTAGGAAAACTCTGCCAATGGCAAGAACTGATCCCAAGAACCTCCAAACTTAATCACACACGCGCGGAGCATATCCTCAAGAATTTGAATAGTGCGCTCGGACTGTCCGTCCGTCTGAGGGTGAAAGGTTGTGCTCAACTCCACCCGAGTACCCAACTCCTGCTGTACGGCTCTCCAGAACCGCGATGTGAACTGAGTACCTTTGTTTCAAATAATAGAAATTGGAATACCATGTAAACGGATAATTTACCGGATATAAATCTCTGCCAACCGCTCCGAGGAATAAGTAGTACACACAGGGATGAAATGCGCGGACTTGATCAGCCGATCCACAATGACCCAAATGGCATCGAACTTCTTCAAAGTCTGTGGGAGTCCAGATACGAAGTCCATGGTGATCTGCTCCCACTTCCACTATGGAATCTCTATCTTCTAAAGCAACCCACCCGATCTCTGGTGCTCATACTTCACCCGCTGACAATTAAGGCACCGAGCTACAATCCCAACTATATCCTTCTTCATCCGCCTCCACTAGTAGTGCAGTCTCAAATCCTGATACATCTTCGCGGCACCCGGATGAATGAAATATCGCAAACTGTGGGCCTCCTCTAGAATCAATTCCCGAAGCTCATAGACATTGGGTACACAAACTCGACCCTGGATCCTCAATACTCCGTCATCACCAATGGTCACATCTGAGCATCGCCATGCAACACTTTATCCTTGAGGACAAGCAAATGAGGGTCATCATACCGCCGCTCCCTGATACGATCAAACAAGGAAGACTGAGAGACCACACAAGCTAGAACCTGGCCGGGCTCCGAAAGATCCAATCTCACAAACTGGATGGCTAGGGCCTGAACATCCATCACCATAGGCCTCTCTTTTACTGGTAAATAAGCCAAACTCCCAAAACTCTCTGCCCGGTGGCTCAAAGCATCGACCACCACATTGGCCTTTCCTGGGTGATACAAGATAGTGATGTCATAATCTTTCAGCAACTCTAACCATCTCCTCTGATGCAAATTAAGGTCCTTTTGCTTGAGCAGATGCTGCAAACTCCGTTGATCAGTATATATCTCACAAGGCACACCATACAAGTAATGATGCCAAATCTTTAAGGCATGAACAATGACAGCTAACTCAAGATCATAGACAGGATAATTCTTCTCATGTATCTTCAACTGTCTAGACGCGTAGGCGATCACCCTACCATCTTTCATTAATACCGCTCCAAGGCCAACTCTTGAGGGATCACAATAGACAGTATAAGACTCCGAACCGTTAGGAAATATCAAAACTGGGGCTGTAGTCAGGGTTGTCTTGAGCTTTTGAAAGCTCGTCTCATACTCGTCCGTCCACTGGAACGGAGCACCCTTCTGGGTCAGTCTGGTCATAGGTGCTGCAATAGACGAAAACCCCTGAACTAATTGACGGTAATAGCCCGCCAGGCCAAGAAAACTGTAAATCTTTGTAGCTGAAGATGGTCTGTGCCAACTCTGCACGACCTCCACTTTCTTCGGATCCACCTGAATACTCTCTCTTGAGACCACATGACCCAAGAAGGCCACGAAATCCAACCAAAACTCACATTTTGAGAACTTTGCATATAATTTGTTCTCCCTCAGAGTTTGAAGCACTTTCCTCAGGTGCTGCTCATGATCTTTCCGACTCCGGGAGTATACAAGAATATCATCAATAAAGATAATGACGAACATATCCAGATATGGCCTGAACACACTGTGCATCAAATACATAAAAGTTGCTGGGGCATTCGTCAGCCCAAATAACATGAAAAGAAACTCGTAATGACCATACCAAGTCCTGAAAGCAGTCTTTGAGATATTTGGCTCCCGAATCTTCAACTGATGGTAACCTGAGCGCAAATCAATCTTAGAAAACACTCGTGTGCCCTGAAGCTGGTCAAAAAGATCATTGATAAGATGCAAAGGATAAAGGTTCTTCACTGTAACCTTGTTCAACTGGAAGTAATCAATACACATGCGCATAGAACCATCCTTCTTCTTCACAAATAACATAGAAGCACCCCAAGGCGATACACTGGGCCGAATAAAATCCTTATCAAGTAATTCCTGCAATTGCTCCTTCAACTCCTTCAACTCAGGAGGAGCCATACGGTACGGAGGGATATAGATGGGCTGAGTGCCGGGCAACAGATCAATGCCAAAATCAATGTCCCTATCAGGTGGCATGCCCGGAAGTTAACTGGAAACACATCAGGGAAATCACATACTACAGGGACTGAATCAACGAAAGGAGTATCCATGTTGGCATCTCTCACATAAGCTAAGTATGCATCACAACCTTTCTCAACCATATGCTGAGCCTTAAGGAAAGAAATAACTCTACTGGGAGTGTAACCTAAGGCACTCCTCCACTCAATACGCGGTACACCTAGCATGGCCAGTGTCACGGTTTAGTCGTGACAATTAAGAATAGCATAATGGGGCGACAACCAGTACATGCCCAAAATAATATAAAAATCAACCATACTGAGCAATAATAAGTCATCTCTGGTCTCAAAACCACTAAGAATAACCAAACATGACCGGTAAACGCGGTCCACAATAAGATAATCTCCCACTGGAGTAGAAACATAAACTGGGGAACTCAAAGAATCCCTAGGTACCCCCAAATACGGAGCAAAATAAGAAGACACATAAGAGTAAGTGGATCCTGGATCAAATAGATACGATGCATCTCTGTGACAAACCAAGATAGTACTTGTGATGACAGAATCAGAGGCGGCAGCCTCAGTACGGCCTGGAAGGGCATAATATCTGGCCTGGCCTCCCCCTCGAGGGTGACCTCTACCTCCCCGACCTCCACCTCTGGCTGGCTGGGCTGGTGGAGTGGCAGTTGATGCTGGAACCATATCCTGAGAGCTCTATCAGGCCTGTTATGGCTGAGGGGTCTGCGAAGGTGTACCCCTCCTGAGTCTGGGGAAATCTCTCAACATGTGTCATGTGTCACCATACTCAAAAAAATCTCTGGGAGGACGTGGAGGTTGTGACTGGCTCGGGCCACGTCTGCTGGACTGACCATTGGAAGCACCCCCTGCAGGAGGCGCACTAGAGACTAAAAGTGCATAATAAGGCTCCTGAGGCCTAGGTGGGGCTGGAATATCACTGGCTAGTGGAAGAGCTGAATGAACGGGGCGACCCACATGACCCCTACCATGACGGCGTGCAGCTGAGGCACGGGCACCAGAAAAATGGCCCGACTATCGAGACCTCTTGGCCTCCCTCTCCTCCCTGTACCTATAATGCATACCCTCAATCCTCCTAGCAATGCTCACCGCCTGCTGATAAGACACATCCGTATCCAACTCACAAGCCATGCTAGATCTAATGCTGGGAATAAGCCCCTCAATGAACCGTCGAACCTTCTCGCGAACCGTAGAAACCAATGCTGGGGCATGTCTAGCCAAGTAAATGTAATGGATAGCATACTCCGAGATAGTCAAGGTACCCTAGCACAACTCGAATTTTTCCTAACAGTTACCTAGCATAAGTACAGACGTCTTCGTAGCGATCAGTGAGACTCTAATAAACTGTCCTGTGTTCCATGACTCCTATAAACCTAGAGCTCTGATACCAACTTGTCATGACCCCAATTCACCTTCCGTGAACATGTCGTGGTGGCACCTAGTCCCTACGACTAGGTAAGCCTAAATAGTGCGAAAAACAATTGAAACCTTGCGGAAGTATAACTTAAAGACCAACATTTAACAAAACGGAAATGAAATGTAAAATGCCACTTGGCACATACAACACAATATCTCAAATTTCTACAATACTATCCCAAAACCCGGAAACTCACGGAAACACAAGCTGAGAGAAATATAGTAAAAATGCTCTCTCCGAAATGTCTACATCAACAGTATGATAGAAGGGCTAATACTACAAGATAGAACAGAGATGGAGACTCTTCGGTCTGCGAACGCGGCAGATGTACCTCGAAGTCTCCAAAAGCTCTCCCTGCCTCAAGGATGGTAAGTCTGTGCCGCAGTACCTGGATCTGCACATGAAAAACATGCGCAAAAAGGGCATGAGTACACCACAGCGATAATCAGTAAGTGCCAAGCCTAACCTCGGTTGGGTAGTGACGAGGTAGGTTAGGGCTCTACTGAGGTTAAATAAGGTACATGTTTAACAGTGTGAAATAACAGTGTAATTAAATAACATATGATATAAGAAACAACAACAACTATTACAAAGGCAAGCAAAACATAGTAAAAGAACATAATTCAGCTCCGAGATAACAACCGGGGATCTCCCAAGATACCATCATGTAGTCCCCATATATAAATATCATGTCCAGTGGATCTCCCGGGTGCAGTCGCGTTGTCCAACTCATAAATATGCAGGGGGATCTCCTGGAATGCAATGCCGTAGTCCCAAAGTAAACATACAGGGGAGCTCCCAGGATACCGTCCTGTAGTCCCAAAATAAAGTGCAGGGGGATCTCCTGGAATACCGTTCCGTAGTCCCAAAGTAAATACACAACAACAACAAAATTCAATCCAATCAATTTCATATCAAAGTGAAGAAGGTAATCCTAAACCTAGCATGATTCACGTAGTGCAATTAAGACAGATAAAGTAATTTAGTCAAGTAGACATGCTTCTCTAAGCTACAACAGGTTTAATATCCAAACAGTGTAAGCAAGGAAAGGAAGAACACAATTCGAGGCTATTTAAAAAAAACAAATTTCCAATAATTAGCACAAGTGCGTGCTCGTCACCTCACGCATGAGGCATTTCAATTACCACAATATCAATCCTAAGGGGAAAAGTCTCCCACACAAGGTTAGACAAGCTACTTACCTCGAACCGGCTCCAAAATTAACTAGAAACCACGCTTTTGCCACGAGTATCTGACTCCAAATGGACCAAATCTATTCAATTCAATTACATATCATAAATAACATCTCAAGCAACTGATTCTACGATTTAATTCAAAGCTAAGACGCGAAGTTAGGGAAAATGACCAAAACGTCCCTCAGGCCAATTTCTCGAAATCAGGTGAAATTAATATTTTCAGAACGCTCATACTCTCACGAGTCTCACCATATAAAAATCTCCCAAATCAGATGTCAAAAGCCCACTAAAAACTCAATAATTCGGTCTATGAAGTTTTATCAATTTTTCATTCAAAATCCGAAATTAAAGGAGGAATTCACGTTCAGATTAGTGGGTTACAAGCAAAAAGGAGTTTAGAATCGTTACCCAATCGATGCACCTGAAAATCCCTGGAAATCTCACTCAAATCCGAGCTCCCAAGTTTGAGTTTTGGTAAAAATGGCAAAACCCTCGTTTTGGAAATGTTATATCTGCCCAGGTATTTAATGCATCGAGAACGCGGAGGAAGTCTCGCGCTCGTGAAGAAGAAAAATGAAGATTGCTCAATTATGCTTCATGAACGCGGAAGAGAAATTATTGTTGCCCAGAAATTTGCTCTTCGCGAATGCAAAGTAGGAGACGCGAATGCGAAGTAAGAGACACGAACGCGAAGGGCGAACATTGCAAAGCTACGCGAACACAATCAATGCATGCAAACGTGATGAGGAAAATTGCCACTGCCCTCAGAGCCAAAAAATACTACGCAAACCCGAGGGCTGGGATGAGAACGCAAAGGGGAAAAAGGTAAAGCTTCGCGAACGCGAAGAAGGATAGGTCTGTAACAAAGCTGAAGCAAAATTTGCAATTTTTCTTAACAACTTAAAATGCTCCGTTGAGCATCCGAAACACACCCGAGGCCCCTGGGACCTCAACCAAACCTATGGACATATACCATAATATCATTCATACTTGTACCAATCCTTAAACCACCTAAAACAATGTCGAAAACTCAAATTAATCAAGTATTTAAGCCTAAGAACTTCAAATTCCCTCAAAATACGCTTTCGATCAAAAACCTAATGAAAACACATCCGAATGACCTGAAATTTTGCACACACATCCCAAATTACATGACGGAGCTACTACATTCCAGAATTCCATTCCGACCCTCAGATAAAAATTTCACTATCGGAGTAGAAACTTCAAAATTCCAACTTTCGGCATTTCAAGCCTAAATTAGCTACAGACCTCCAAAACACATTCCGAACACACTTCCATCCCCAAAATCATCTAACAAAGCTAACGGAACCATAGGTTTTCCGTTCCGAGGCCGTCTTTACATTGTTCTGACTATGGTCAGTTTTCCAACACTTATGCTCTCATTTAGGTGTCTCAAAACTCTCCGAAACTCAAAACCAAACATCCCGGCAAATCAAAATAGCAAAAATAAACTTGGGGAAAGCAGTTAATAGGGGATCAGGGCGTAAATTCCAAAAATGATGGGCCGGGTCGTTACGTAATATTATTATTTAAAATATTTTATGAAATATAAAGAAATCTTATTTAAAATTGCCGACCAAAGTTGGTTGGTTAATACAGGAAAAACATTTACCGACCAACTTTGGTCGCTTTTTTTTAATATCTGAAAAGTAACCGATCAACTTTGGTCAGTTATTTGGTCAACATTGGTCAAAATTTAAATTATTTTTATATTTACTATCTAAATAATATAAATGTAATCCGTTAACACTTTTGTAATACAAGGGATAAATATACTAACACATTAACATATACTATAACTTGCTATATATGTAGTTAAAGTAGTATAATGAAGCGTGTTAAATATATATATACGTTTTGTTTTTAATACTCAACGATGCATATGAGTAAGTTATAAGACGATCAATCAACTTACAAACAAATATATTTGATGATAAATTATATATACTAATTAGGATCTTCACAATTCTATCAATCCCTAAAAGAACCCGACCTTTATCTCTCTCTCTCTCTCTCTCTCTCTCTCTCTCTCTCTCTCTCTTTATATATATATATATATATATATAGGTGAGACATTTTATTTTTGATATTCAACGATGCATCTGAATAAGTTATAAGTCGATGAATCAATTTACAAACAAATATATTTGATGATAAATTATATATACTAATTAGGATCTTCACAAGTCTATTAATTCAACATAAATGAGGTTAATCATACGAGGTAGTATGATCGCTATGATCGTTTCGTAATTGCACATAATGTTAGGGAAGTGTATTATGCTCATTATCCATAACGGCGATATAAGTCTGATTGGTGGGTTGTAATAAAACTAAGCCTGTAGGTAGGGTGAAAGTGGATAATGTATTAGATGTTGCATATCAAAATGATATCTCCAGTGTTCACCAAATAGTGGACGATCGGCTAGAAAATAATTTGGAACATCCTGAACACATATTAGAAGAAGTTGATATAAATGGAGTAATAATTATAGAAAATGAGGACGAAGAATCAACTGATGAAGCTCAAACAAGTGAGGACGAAGAATTATCGAACGAGGAACAATACGTCGATGAGCTTTAAAAAGTTAGTTTTTTAAATAAATCTTGTTTTATAGCTAGTTTCTTATATTTTTCATTCTAAATACATATTATATTATGCAGATGACAAGTAAGGGTCAAGGTAACAATGACCCCTACTGGTTCTCGGGATCTAGAAAAAGCTAGGAAGGAAAAGAGGAGGGTAGTCAATAATACTCCCTCTTTTCCACCCTCTATAGAGATGCCTATGTCTTATCCTCCACCCCATGGCTATACTGAGCTGCCACAACATCACGAGCCCTACACCTTCATGTAGACACCAGGTCTTTCATCAAAGGTCCATAGACTATACGTCCGACATACAGTCCAACTGCCTCATGACCACGTGGATCGCAGCCATCTGCATCGCATGGATCGCATCCATCCATTTCATATCCATGTGGATCACAGACACTCGGGTCATAACCATCAGTATTATAGCCACTTGAGGTCCATCCAACTATGTCGCATTCATTGGGATTTCATCCATCTTCATCAGCGACTCCATCTATTTTAGTCCTTCGCCTGTGAGGTAGTAGCTCTGACCCCCTACACCGTCCACACATGCCTCTAATATACATGCTTCAGACGATGATGATGATGATGACGAGGAGGTGCATTCTGATCAATATGACCGGATCATCATAATCCCTGAGGGTGATGGGTAAGAGTTATTTGTTATTTTTGTGTTTATTGTTTTGTAAAGTTTTTACTAAGATATTAATGTATTTTTATTGTTAAATTGCAGGTTCATCTCGAGTAATAAGACTACGAGGATAATCACCAAAGCCATCAGAAAGCTTTATGATGTCCCTTATACGACTTTGACTGATTTTCCATTCTCGCTAAAGGTGCAAATTTTCAATCAATTTAAGGTATAAATGTTCTTTTAAGCAGTTTAATATTTTATATTTATGATATTTCTTGTTTAATATTTAACTTTTAAAATACAGAGCAAGTGTATATGGGAACACCGCTATAGCGCGGAAGTAGCTACAAATTTTCATCACAAAGCTCGCAAGCGATTGTCGCATACTTTCTCCGAAGCTAGAAAGAAGAACAAGAAGCCAGACTGGTTACTTCAAAATTTATGGGATGATTTGAAAAGGAAATGGCTTACCGCAAAGTTCTTAGAGAAGAGCAAAAAAGGAAAGAAAGCTCACGCATCTAAGAAGGGAGGCTTCTTGCACACTGAAGGTGCGGTCAGCCTAGGAACAATAAAAAGAAGATTGGTACGTAATTGCTTAAATTATTTTAATTTTCAAAGCATATCTATTCAGTTTATTAACTAAATTAATTTGTTTTCAGGAAAAGAAGTTGGGGCGTCCAATGAACCATGATGAGCTATTCAAGGAGACACATATTGTAAAGAAGAAGAAAGAAACAGATCAAGAAAGATGGGTCGAGGACCGGGCCTCGACTATATATGTAAGCTTTTACTTTTCTTTAAGTATTTTAATTTATTTTTATATAAATTTTGAAATACTAACGTGGAGAAATTCATCCGCACTCAGCCAGCTGGTGAATCGGGCGAGACAACCCAACCTTCGGACGAGGATGCTGAAAGAATATGGATGGAGCCTGCTGGTGGTCCAAAATGGGGGTAGGTATACAGGCTTCCTACTAAAAAGTTCCATCGCTATAAGTGTGGAATGCAAGGAATAGGGACTTCCCCGCAAGGTAAGCAACTTAATAGGGAGAGCCTCTCCGCTATGCGGGAGACTGTGACAAAGCTCACATCCGAGCTAGAAGCGGCAAAGGAAAGAGAAAGGGTTAGAGATGCTCAATTCCTTGGCACGGAAGCTCATATCAGAACTCTCCTATCTACTGGAGCTTTTCTGTTGCCCCGATCTCGTGAGTCATCGCTAGAGGCTCGACTTGAACGTGAGCGTTCCTTCCGTCCTCCCCATGGTCGTTCTTAACATCCTCCACAAGACCCTTCTCGATACCTTCTTTTAGATGAAAGTTCATCAGACGATGATGATAATGTTGTACAAAATACTCCTTTACTTGTATATACTTTAAACTATACAAATAGAACCGATTCAGAATTAGTTGTAATAAGTATTAACTTGGTTTTGGATTTTTTTAGTTCTATTGAACTTTAATTTGTTAGTTTTAATGTATCTATTGATTTGTGTTGTTGTTGTTATTGTTATTGTTATTGTTGTTGTTGTTGTTATTGTTGTTTATTATTGTTATTGTTGTTGTTGTTGGCATAAAATGCCTGTTTAGGAATTTTGGTATGCTGGGATGTGGTATACTACCAAAACAGGTATTTTATGCCAAAATTAAAATCCAGAAAACCGATCAAAGTTGGTCGGTATTTAATTTAAAAAATATTCTTCTGATTAGCGACCAAAGTTGGTCACTTAATCTTAAATTTTTTTTAATAATTACCGACCAAAGTTGGTCGGTTAATGAACAAGGATTACCCAGATTTTACATTTACTGACCAACTTTGGTCGCTAATTTTTAAATTTTAATATTTTTAAAAAAAAATATATTTTAATTTACCGACCACTTTGGTCGCTAATCTTTAAATTTTAATAATTAATAATATAACGTAATTTATATACGCCGACCAACTTTGGTCGGTAAAATTAAATTATTAAAATATGTTACCGACCAAAGTTGGTCGGTATGTGCTTTAAATTACACACTTGGTCCTTTTAACTTTCAACTTTGGTCGGTAATTAGCGACCCACTTTGATCGGTATACAAAAGCGACCACTAAAATACCGACCACGCCTGTTTGGACGGGCTTGGTCGGTATTTTGCATAAACAGACCAATGTTGGTCGCTTTTTGTAGTCGCTAAAACCCGAATTTCTAGTAGTGATGTGATCAGGAGGTCACAAGTTCAAGCCATGGACAATAGCGAAGCCACACGATTATAAGGGTGGTCACCCTTCGTCAAAAAGCGAACTGTGTATATAGGTAAAATATTATATTTTAAATGTATATAACACATATTGAACACCCTTTGTCGGTAATATTTTTTCACTTTTTTTAAAATTTGCATACCCTTGGGGAAATTCCTAGATTCGCCACTAAACGTGGAAACAACCTCTTGCAGAAATGTAGGGTAAGATTATGTACAATAGATCCTTGTGGTCCGGCCCTTCTCTGATCCCGCACATAGCAATAGTTTAATACACTGGGCTGCACTGCTTATGTTATGTTATATGAAATTATTTCAAATTTATAAAAGTATAATTATCTTTTATACCAACTAAAAAGAAAAGAAGTTCATTCTTTTTTAGAAAAAGAAAGTTTTATCATAGTTAAATGACAAATCTATGAAAGAAAAATACATCCTATATACTACTACAGTATTTATTAATTGAATATAAATATGAGAGCTAATATTTTATTTTCTTCACCAACAATGATAGATTGTCCTTTTTGGGCAAGGACTGTCCATTTAGTCCACTATATGTCTGTCTCTTTCTCTCTATACACCAAATAAGAAAAAAACAAAATTCTTTCAGCTGCAGGCCCCACAAAAACCATGTTAGCCAATGACATCTCAAAACGTTTAGTAGTGACTTTTACTCTCTCTCTTTCTTTGTTTTCTGCTTTATATAATTCCTAGCACATAAATATTCACTGATTCTAGTTCTTGATTTTCTACAATAAATTTCTTTTCACTTTCAAATTTTCTTGCTTTTACTCTTATGTCTCTAATTCCTGCAAAATCTCCCGTTTTTCTCTATTTTACTCAATAATACCCCCTCCTCCTCTTAATACATATTTCATCTCTATTTAATTATCACAGTTTCTATATAAGAGTTCTACTTTCTCTAATTCTTATTCTCTGAACTTCTAGCCTTTACTTTTTAGTTGCTCAAATTTCCAATTAGGTATAGTCTAAAATGAATTACTTTAGATCTATTAAAGAGCTCTAATGCTTATCATCCATAAAACAAGATCTACTTTTTTTTCCCCTATAGTTTCTTGAATTTTCCTTGGGTATTGGAAAGTTGGGTTGTCATTTCTAGATTCCTGACCTCTTACTTATTATCAAAAAAAAAAATAAAAATAAAATTATATTCCCTTCCTATGCTTCTTGAATAAATGCTATTGAGGCCATAAAAGACTCATCATTTCCTCTTCTTTTACCAAGAAAACCAAGAGGGGTTGTATAATAATTATTATTTTTGCCCAGTATATATGATCAAGAAAATATGAACAGGGAAATGGGATATTTATCCCCTGCAACATATATCAAGAATTCAAGCTGGTTATTTGAGGAAAACAAGGTAACAAAATGGACAGCTGAAGAAAACAAGATGTTTGAAGATGCTCTTGCTTTATTTGATAAAGATACACCAGATAAATGGTACAATGTAGCAGCAATGATCCCTGGTAAAACAGTGAATGATGTGATCAAACAGTATAGAGAATTAGTAGAAGATATTAGTGATATTGAGGCTGGCTTAATACCAGTACCTGGCTACACAACTAGTAATTCTTTCACATTAGAGTGGGTTAATAATCAAGATGGATTTCATGGATTCAAGCAATTCTATGCTCAAAATGGAAAACGGAGCGCCTCGAATCGATCTTCTGAACATGAAAGGAAGAAAGGTGTGCCATGGACTGAAGAAGAACACAGGTGAGTTAAATTCTCTCTAGCTCGAAGAATTAGTTTGATTCTCCCGATTAAAATAATTAAGAAAAAAAGGGGTGAATTTGTTAATGGACTATTAATTGCAGAGAAGATCTCCTTGGCTCACGAGGTGGTTTTAAGTGATAAAACTTATGATTTAGCTTTGTAGCTTAACATGGTCATAATGATATCAAACCTAAGAAACTTTTACACTATGGTTAAATATGGCTGTAATTGAATATAGACAACTTTTAGTATACTTTTTATTTTGTACAATATTGGTCTTGATTCTTGAATGAGCTACCCGACCTTAACTTGTTTCAGATTGAGTAGTAATAATAATGTTCCTATATTTATTTTTCTCAGGCAATTTCTGTTGGGGCTGAAAAAGTATGGAAAAGGAGACTGGAGAAATATATCTCGGAATTTCGTGACCACAAGAACTCCAACACAAGTAGCTAGCCATGCTCAGAAATACTTTATCAGGCAGCTTTCTGGTGGAAAAGATAAAAGAAGATCAAGCATACATGATATCACTGTTGTCAATCTTTGTGAATCCAAGTCTACTTCCCCTGATAATCATTCACAACAACAACACCATTCAATGGTGAAAACACTCTGTGACTATAATTCACCAAATCAAGAATCAGATTTAACATTCAACTCATCAACTGGTGATCTAATCACCTCGCCTTTTCGAGGGGTTTCATCGTATGGCCTCGAGCATGGTATGCATAATATTACTCTACAAAATCTCCAGTTTGGCAATTACAATACTATGTGTTGAATCGGGGAAGATTCGAAATCTAGTCCATTTTGGTCAGGAACAATGACGATTCAAATGGCCGACCTCAACTTGCTTCGGATTAAGGCGTAGTTGTTGTTGTCATTGCTCAAGAACAAAAGCAAAAACTGCTACTACTAGACAGATGTAAGCTTTAGTTAGTTCATATTGCAACCAAAGAGGGGTTGCTCATTATTTAGGAGAACTTTGAGCTATTATTTGCTGTCTGCTGTGTCTTTTCAAGTGTGGATGAGGTTGATTTAAATAGATTTGCAGATTAATTTGGTTTTGCGACTAATACGGAAAGTAATTGATCAATAGTATTAAGCTAATTATTATGCATCTTACATTCACACTTGATAATGTTACTGTTAATTGTAATTAGTCAAAAAATTCCTTCTGAAATTTGTGGTAGTTCAAGTCATTAATTCCCGGTTTAAGATAAAGCACCATTGCAGCTAGGCGTTTAATTTTTACTTTATACTTCATGTCAGTTATTCTTTTTCTTGCTGTTACAAGGAAAGAGAAAATTATTAATAGGCTGACTTCCTTCAAAGAAGAAACAAGGATACACTAAGTTTCCGCTATGTGCGCGGTCTTAGGAAGGACCGGACCGCAAGAGTCTATTGTACGAAATCTTACCCAACATTTTCTATAAGAGACTGTTTCCACTGCTCGTATTCTTTAACCTATGCACCAGCAGATCTTAGTGGAGAAACTTAAATTAAGACCAAAGGTTAATTGATGACTAGGGGCAGATACAAGTATTGGGGCTTTAGCCTCTCGCAAGGTGGAGGAGCCATTAGATCACTGCCCCTGCTTTTTAGGCTCAGGTATCCGAATATTTTCTGTTCCAATTAATTCAGATTCGTGCTGGGTAGATTCACTAAGGGAATAATGCACTTCTTGGCAAGAGATTCTATTTCTAGGGCTCGTACCCGAATATCTTACGAAGAATAAATAATTTCAACCATTTCACCATAAGTCATGATGGTTGCCTCACTCGCCCTTTACTAATAGAAGGGGTCATTCTAATAACCAAGCACGCCTTGTTTCAGCTGCACCTGCTACAAAAACAAGGGAAAGTCATCCTACACTTGTTCCTAGTATTTGCTTAGTCAATGTCCACTTATTCCTAAGTGTCAACTGGCAAAGTAATTTTTCCTTTGTAATGGACTAATTATGTTGACAAGAGAGGTAAGCAACCTCCACTTCCAGAAGTTGTGAGTTCGAGTTTCCCCAAAAGCAAGGTAGGAAGTTCTTGGAGGGAAGGATGCCAATGGACTAACTATGTTCCTAAAACGCTTAAAAATATGAGGTAATTTCTTTTGATCTTTTTAAGTGTTGGTAGGTAGAGTTTACTCGGTGCCTATACCAGTTGGAGATAGCGGGTACCTGATAGAAGAATAATGACTTTTATGTTCAAGATAGTGCCCTCTAGTTATCAAGAAGGCATAAGTTTGGTCATTACAATTGTTTAGACTAACTCAAAAGTAGTGCATGGAAATCACTGTTGTTAATTGAGGCTCTTCATTAAGCTTTTCTGACTCATCATAATTGTATCAGTTAATTACAATATTGTAGATTCCTATATGGTCAGTAAGAATATTCCTCCCTAGTGGGAATATTTTATCTTACACTGATTTTCGAAAAGTGAATTAATAAGGTTGATAAAAATTCTTTCCTAATAAAGTAGATTTGAGAATTAAGATCTTATAATCTAATGATGAGAGATAATATAAAAAGGGGCATTAATGATAGTCCAAGATTAGTAAACACTAAACACTAACTTTATAACACTTTGACATGGGTTTTTAAATTCTATTATGGTCTGCTATTTTGTCCACCATTCAAAAACCCACCCTTCATGTGTTTCCCATATTCTTCTTGTGAAATGATTTTCAAGAACTTGAAATCATAAGTTAATGTCAGATGAAAAGCTCATTACTTGTTCTACATCTGGTAATTTATGGTCTCTTCTCCCCGGGGATGAAGCTACGCTTTGGTAAGGGTGCCCGATCACCCTCTGTCGGAAAATTACATTGCGTATATAAGTAAAATATCAGATTTTAGAGGTACATAATATATATGGATACCCTTTTTCAAAATTTTTTTTTACTTCTTTTAAATTTGAACACCCTTAGGAAATTTCTGGGCGCCATTACTTCTTCCCCGTCACTCCACTTACGATTGGTGTTTGCTATTTGGTGGTATTACCATGTCAATTTTCTGTTGGAAGTTTAATGAAAATCCTAATGCCCACCAACATTTTCTCCTCATTATATTATGGTCCCCTCCATTAAGCCAAAGAATTTAAGGCAATATGACCATTCATATGAGCTTTTCCGGTAAATGACAAAACTGCCCCACTATTTCCTTTTACTAAAGTACTACTCCTACCTTTTTGCTAGTTGCATATATAGGATAGCACTTTGCCACTTTATTCTTAATTGATATAATTCTCTTAGATATATATTAAGACCACATACCTTGTCTCACAACCCATAGGTTTTGTGCTTTTATATTCCCTTACCCCTTTCCAACTAGATTCTGATACCTTGCTTCATATTGAATATTTTAGGAACAGTGCACTTTGTGTATGTAAAATACGAATCAGTGAAAAAAGAAGTAGGGTATGGCCTAACGGTTATTGAAGTCGATGAAAGTCAGGAGATTCAAATCCTAATAGAGATAAAAAGACTCTAGATAATTTCTTTTCAACTGCTAATTTGTAGTGTGTAGAGTTACGCAATACACGTACTAATGGGATATAACAGATACATAATAAAATAGTTGAGGTGCGGACAAATAAACCCCGCCACCACTATTATGAAAGAAAAAAAAAAGAGAGGATCTAAAAGGAGCTAGTAAAAGCACAATTGACTCTTCTTTTTGGACTAACAAACATTTTTCTCTGTTGTGCTTCTTTACTCACAGAATAAATATATGAAAAAAATACTCCATTGTAGCTTTTGATACACATATCAAATAGAAGGTTGAAAAGAAGACAGAAAGTGGAGGTTAGATTATATTATCATCAGCAATCAATTGAGTCCAAACAAATAGATACAAGACATGCAAAAAGGATTTATAAATGGTAACAAACTTTATGTTTTATGCAATGAGACAGAGAATACAACTCATGGCAAATGAGTAATTGCAGTAAAATAATAAGTATTAATCAAAAGTGTGTCTAGTTGTCAGGAAAAACCAAATCCCTACAATGAGCTGCTAGTTGTTAATCTGAGCTGGAAATTTGAGTATCCACTTGTCATGTCTTAGTTCTGTTGGTAGCACTGGAATTTCTAATGCTCATCAGAAGCCAAGTTAAGATTAGTATAAATGTTTTACATTCTCGCTCAGGCGGAAGTCACGAGTTCGAACTCTACTGCCAACAAAAACTTATTAAATTAGAGAAAGGTAGAGGAATTGACCTATTATTTTCCGAGACTTAAACCGTGCGCCAACTACAATAACAACAAACTCAGTCAATTATACAAGTGGGTTCTGGGGAGGATAGTGTCTAAGACCTTACCCCTACCTTGAGGGTGGAGAGACTGTTTCCAATAGACCCCCTCCCCAGGGGCGGAGCTACCCTTGTCCGAGGGGTGTCAACCGACACCCCTTCGCTGGAAAATAATACTGTCTAGATATGTATTTTTTTTTTAAAATTGAATATATACAAGGGATTGATAACCCTTGGCACAAGACAAACTCCTAGTACAATGGTCAAGGAATGTAAAAAGTTACGAAAGGTCGCAAGTTCCATTCCCCCTCCTCCCGCTCAAGGAAGATGAACATAAAGCAGTAATAAATCAGATCTAACACTAAAAGGAAACAAGGCTACCTACTAGTACTACTGGTATGGGAAAGACACGCACTCGACTACCTACTAATTTTACCTTAATTTTCGACCTCCACATCTTTCTATCAATGGGTCGTATTCTCCGCACCTCATTTGGTCTAAACCGTGCGCCAACTGGACCTCTGAAAATTTTTCCGTTACTTTAAATTCTTTAGGATGATAAATCAGTCAATCTTTGTTTATCACCTGAAAAAGATTAAAACAATATCATGTGCAAGAGAAAAAGAAAGTGGTGATTGGTTGGAGACATAGTTGTTTGTAGTTGGTTGTTATGTTTCCTTTTTGTCTAAAATTAATTGAATTTTACCTGAAAGCAAAGGTTTTCTTGTTTTTCTTAAATCTAAATGAAAACAACTGGTCTAATGTAACTGGTACAGAACCACAGCAAAATGTTGCAAATTGTAGTAGCTAGTTGATATTGACAAACACACTAAAAGAATACCGCCCAACAATCTCATTCGATCCCAATACTATTGCTTAATAAAAGGTGCATGCACAAAAGTTGACAATGAAAGATACCTCTATGAATGCACAAAGGTTGACAATGGAAAATATAATATAAATACGTATTTCTAAAAGCAAAAGCAAGAAAATTATAGACATGACTTTAGAGTGATATTGTTTGCTATTAATAGAGATTAATGAACTGTTAATTTGGAGTTTCCAGACTCTTTGGAAGCTCCATCAGGCTAACCGACTTACATATTGACAGGGGAATGAACTATTTTATTATTTTTATTTTTATTTTTATTTTTCGTTATATCTGACACGATCCAAGTTCGCCCTCTGTGAACTGTCGTGACGGCACCTAGGGGTGTGCATTCGATTTATCGATTCGATTTTGACCCTTATCGATAATTACTTATCGATTCTCGATTTGTACATATGCTTATCGTTACCGTTTCAATAAGTTTTCGATTTTTTCGATTTCGATTTATCGATTTTTGGGGCTTATTGATTCGGTTATCGATTACACAATAAGAAAATTTACGGGATTCCACAGAAAGTATATCGCTATAAACACGCCTAACTAATATGGACAAAAAGAAGCTAAAATAAGACTAACATAATTTATAATATAAAAATTGTGTTAATAAGCACATGCAACGAAACTAAAGTAAGGGATCAAATGTATGCCACTAACACTCCAACGGTATAAAAAAATACATCATCAAGATTAATTTTGTTTTGCATTAATTTGAACTTCATTCCCTTGAGCTTTAAATATGAACATTCCTTAAATATGGTAGAGGAAATAATAGGGTAAAAGAAAGGGTACTATAGAATATGGGTTAAAAAAAATATAATTTTTTTTTAGTATATCTTATCGGTTTATCAATAAACCGAAGAGGACAAATAATAATCGAAATCAATAACTCGATAAGGAAAATTTCGAAATCGAAATCGAAATCGATAAACCGATATCGATAAACTGATAACAAATAATCGATTCGATTTATTGATAAACTGATTTGAATGCACACCCCTAATGACACCTAGTCTCTACGACTAGGTAAGCCTAACAATTTGCGGAAAAAGGAACTAAATGCGGAAATCAAATAAAAACTGAAGATAAACAAATAAAGAAGTGTTTAAGATGCCGCTCATCATGTACCAACACAAGATCTCAAAAACTGAACAATTTTCAAAACCCGAAATCCCATGAATCACAAGCTAAAAGATTACATAATAAGCTCTAACTCCAGAACGTCTACCAACAACGAATAATACAGAAAAAGGCTATACTAGTACTGAGAATAGAAAAGGGACTCTTCGGTCTGCGGACGCGGTAGATATACCTTGGAGTCTCTACAAAACGCCTCGCCTCAAGCGCGATAAGTCTGAGTGGAAGAACCTAGATCTGCACATGAAAAACATGCAGGAAGGGCATGAGTACACCATAGCAGTACTCAGTAAGTGCCAAGCCTAACCTCGGTCGGGTAGTGACAAGGAAGGCCAGGGCCCTACTGAGGTTAAAGGAAATACAAGATATAATGGTGTAGAATAAGACAGTATATTTAAGTGCAACAGTAAAAAGTAACACAGGATAAAAGAACAACAACAACTTAATAGAGACATAGAAATCACGGAAATAAATACAGCTCAACGCAGAGATAACAACCGGGGATCTCCCAGGATACCATCATGTAGTCCCAAATATAAATATCCAGTGGATCTCTCGGGATACCGTCTCGTAGTCCAACTCAAAGTGCACGGGGATCTACCGGAATCCCGATCCTTAGTCCCAAATGTAAATACTCAGTACTGGGAAAATCTACTGGGTGCAGTCCCGTAGTTCCAATGTAAAAGTGCAGGGGGATCTCCCGGAATGCAAATCCGTAGTCCCAAAGTAAACATATAGGGGTATCTCCCGGGATACAGTCCCAAAGTAAACACACAGCAACAACACGAAGAATACTCAATTCAATTCAAATTTCCATATCAAAGTAAAACAGGTATTTCTAATCTAGCATGCTGCACGTAATCCAAATAAGGCAAATTATGCAAGTAAGGCAATTAATTCAATTAGACATGCTTCCCTAAGCTAACAACAGGCTTAAATTGCAAGTAGTCTAAATAGGAAAAGAAACACAATTCTAAGTACTTAATGAAAACCGTATTTTTCAACACTTAGCACAAGTACGCACTCGTCACCACACGTACAAGAAATTTCAAATATCAATAATACCAACTCCTAGGGGAGTTTCCTTCCCACAAGGTTAGATAAGTCACTTACCTCGAACCAACTCAAAATCAACCCGAAACCACATTCTTTCCATGAGTACTTAACTCTAAATGGTCCAAATCTATTCAATTCAATTGCATAATATAAATAACACTTCAAGTAATTGATTCTACAAATAAATTCTAAGCTAATATGTGAAATTAGGTAAAATGACCAAAATACCATCCGGTCCCACATCTCGGAATCGGGTAAAATTTACATTTTCAAAATTCTCATACTCTTATGAGTCTAAACATATTAAAATTACCAAAATCGGACATCAAATGGTCCCTCAAATCACCACTCAAAGCTCTCCAATTAACCAAGCCCTAAACCCCAATTTACCACTGATTTTCCTTCAAATTTCATGCTAAAATTGATAAAAATCACCATAATAACGAGTCTAGGTTCCAAAAATCTTACCTCCTTGAAGCTCCCTTGAATCCTCTCTCAAAAACCTTCCAAAAGCTTAAAAATCCGGATGAAAATGGTGAAAAATGGGCAAACATCACGACTGAACCTTTATATATGTTCTAGCCCAAGACTTCCGCACCTGGGGGCCCGCACCTGCGGTCCCAAGTGCACATCTGCGAGATTTAATTAATTCCCTCGGGCCGCACCTGCGCTTCCTCTATCGCACCTGCGCTCACGCAGGTGCGCTCAAACTACCGCACAGCGCAGGTGCGCTCAAACTACCGCACCTGTGGAAACTGGCCTTCCCTCACATGGCCGCATCTGCGGTCTATCAGCCGCTTCTGCGGTGCCGCACCTGTGGTCCCACACATAGAGGTGCGATTATGACAGGAAACACAACTTCAGCTGCCAACTCCAATTGCTTAACTCTCCGTCAACCATCTGAAATCATCCCAAGGCACCCGGGACCTCAACCAAAAGCATGAACAAGTCATATATCACTATTCAAACTTATACCAATCTTTAAAACATCTAAAACAACATCGAAGCATCGAATCATCATCGAATTCAAGCCTAAGAACTCCAAAAACTTTCGAATTACACTTTCGATCAAAAAGTCTATCAAACCTCGTCTGAATGACTTGAAATTTTTCACACACATCACATTCAACACAACGGAGCTACTCCAACTTTCAAAATTCCATTCCGACACCGATATCAAAAACTCACTATCAAACAGAACAAATAAAATTCCATTTCGAGGTCGTCTTCACATTGCTTCGACTCCGGTCCAAATTTTAAAATTCAAACTCTCATTTAGGGACTAAGTGTCCTAAAACTCTCCGAAACCCCAAATAAATCCTCACGGCAACTCACAATAGCAGAAATAAACACGGAAAAAGCAGTTAATAGGAGATCGGGGCGTTAATTCTTAAAACGACCGGCCGGATCGTTACATCATCCCACACTTAAACATTCATTCGTCCTCAAACGAGCATTGAGACATACCTAAAGCAGTGAAAAGATTAGGGTAACGGCTGCGCATATCCTACTCAGTTTCCCAAGTCTCCTCCTCGACCGGCTGACCCTGCCACTGAACCTTCACAGATGCAATGTTCTTTGACCTCAACTTTCGAATCTTCCTGCCCAATATCGCCACTGGCTCCT
This sequence comes from Nicotiana glauca, assembly GCA_026770625.1. Taxonomy (NCBI): domain Eukaryota; kingdom Viridiplantae; phylum Streptophyta; class Magnoliopsida; order Solanales; family Solanaceae; genus Nicotiana; species Nicotiana glauca. The sequence goes on from MU769309.1 coordinate 37,580, forward strand.
CAACATAAGATAGATCCTTGTCTAACTGGACTGAACTAAAATCCAACACATGCGATGGATCATAGTGATACCTCTGGAGCATCGAAACATGAAATACTGGATGAACTCCTGCCAAGCTGGGAGGTAAGGCAAGCTCGTAAGCAACCTCCCCAACACGCCTCAGTATCTCAAAAGGGACAATAAACCTCGGACCCAACTTCCCTTTCTTCTCAAACCTCATAACTCTCTTTATAGGCGAAACTCGAAGCAGGACTCGCTCTCCAACCATGTAGGAAACATCACGAACCTTCCGGTTCGTGTAACTCTTCTGCCTGGACTAGGCTATACAGAGCCTATCCTGAATTACCTTAACCTTCTCCAAGGCATCCTGAACCAAGTCTGTGCTCAATAATCTAGCCTCACCTGGCTCAAACCAACCCACCAGAGATCTACACCGCCTAACATATAAAGGCTCATACGGTGCCATCTGAATGTTGGACTGATAACTATTGTTGTAGGCAAACTCCGCTAATGGCAAAAACTGGTCCCAAGAACCTCCAAACTCAATCACACACGCACAAAGCATATCTCAAGAATCTGAATAGTACGCTCGGACTGTCCGTCCGTCTGAGGGTGAATGCTATACTCAACTCCACCCAAGTACCCAACTCATACTGAACGGACCTCCAGAACCGTGACGTGAACTGACTACCTCTCTCTGAAATGATGGAAAATGGAATACCATGCAAACGAATAATCTCCCGGACGTAAATCTCCGCCAACCACTCTGAAGAATAGGTGGTACACATAGGAATGAAATACGCAGACTTGGTCAGCCAATCCAAAACAATCCAAATGGCATCGAACTTCCTCAAAGTGCGTGGAGCCCAGTTATGAAGTCCATGGTGATCCGCTCCCACTTCCACTCCGGAATCTCTATCTGCTTAAGCAATCCACCCGGTCTCTGGTGCTCATACTTCACCTGCTGACAATTAAGGCACCGAGCTACAAACCCAACTATATCTTTCTTTATCTGTCTCCACCAATAGTGCTACCTCAAATCCTTTTACATCTTCGCGGTGCTCGAATGAATGGAATACCGCAAACTATGGGCCTCCTCTAGAATTAACTCCCGAAGTCCATCAACATTGGGTACACAAAATTGACCCTACATCCTCAATACCCCATAATCACCAATAGTCACATCTCTGGCATCGCCATGCAAATCCTTGTCCTTGAGGACAAGCAAATGAGGGTCATCAAATTGACGCTCCCGAATATGATCAAACAAGGAATACCGGGAGACCACGCAAGTTAAAACCCGACTGGGCTCCAAAAGATCCAATCTCACAAACTGGCTGACTAAGGCCTAAACATCCATCGCCATGGGCCTCTTTGCTGCTGGTAAATAAGCCAAACTCCCCAAACTCTCTGCCCGGTAGCTCAAAGCATTGGCCACCATATTGACCTTGCCTGGGTGATACAAAATAGTGATATCATAGTCTTTCAGAGCTCTAGCCATCTCCTTTGACGCATATTAAGGTCCTTCTACTTAAACAGATGCCGCATACTCTGGTGATTAGTATAAATCTCACAAGGCACACCGTATAAATAATGACGCCAGATCTTCAAGGCGTGAACAATAATAGCTAACTCGAGATCATGGATAGGATAATTCTTCTCATGTACCTTCAGCTGTCTGGACGTGTAGGAAATCACCCTACCATCCTGCATCAATACCGTTCCAAGGCCAACCCTCAAGGCATCACAATAGACAATATAAGACCCTAAAGTGGTAGGCAATATCAAAACTGGGGCTGTAGTCAAAGTTGTCTTGAGCTTCTAAAAGCTCTCCTCACACTCTTCCACCCACTGGAATGGAGCACCCTTCTGGGTCAGCCTGGTCATAGGTGCCGCAATAGATGAAAACCCCTGAACAAATCAACGATAATAACCCGCCAATCCAAGAAAACTACGGATCTCTGTAGCTGAGGATGATCTGGACCAACTATGCACTGCCTCCACTCTCTTCGAATCCACCTGAATACCCTCACTCGAAACCACGTGACCCAAGAATGCCACAGAATCCAACCAAAACTCACATTTTGAGAACTTAGCATATAGTTTCTTCTCTCTCAAAGTCTAGAGCACTATATTAGGTGTTGCTCATGATCTTCTCGGCTCCGAGAATATACTAGAATGTCGTCAATAAACACAATGATGAATAAATCAAGATATGGCCAGAATACACTGTGAATCAAATGCATGAAGGCTGCTAGGGCATTGGTCAGCCCAAATAACATAACAAGGAACTCGTAATGACGATATCGAGTCCTGAAGGCAGTCTTCGAGATATCTAGCTCCCGAATCTTCAACTGATGATAGCCTGAAAGCAATTCAATCTTAGAAAACTCACAAGCACCCTGTAACTGATCAAACAGGTCATCAATATGGGAAAAAGGATAACGGTTCTTAACTGTAACCTTGTTCAACTGGCGATAATCAATACACATACACATAGAACCATCATTCTTCATAACAAATAGGACAGGAGCACCCCAAGATGATACACTAGGCCAAATGAAACCTTATTAAGCAATTCCTGTAACTGCTCCTTCAACTCCTTCAACTCAGGGGGAGCCATATGATATGGAGGAATAAAAATGGGTTGAGTGCCCTATCGACGCCACCTTTTTCTAAGCGAAATCAGGTTTACGATATTTGGGAAGACAACTCTATTCCCGTCTGGGATTGGGTTTTGGATTTGAAGAGTCGCCATATAATGATTAAGTGCATTAGGACACTAAGGGTTTTGAGTTAGAAAACCATAGTTCGGGTAAGGACTAGAAATTATCTCGAGGGGAAGGTGTTAGACACCCCTCAAGATCCACTAGTGTGGTTCCTGGCCATGCTATGTTGTGACTTTAAATGCAAACAAGTAGACAAATAAATCCACACGTAAGGGTTGTAAGTAGGTACGTAACAAACATGTTGAAATTGAGGTCTAAGTGATCTCATAATTCATTTAAAAAAATGTCCAAGTGCAGAAATTTAAACAAAGAAATGGATAAACGGAAATTTTGAAAAGAAAAGAATAGTGAAGTAAAAGAGGAATTTGGTGACTGAAATGTGATATAGGAATTTATTGATAAAAATAAAGTTACATAAGGGAAAGGGGTCCTAGGTTTGTGAAACACATGGATCATCCACTCAACACCGATAGCCAATCGTACTCATAGTGTTATCGCATGATCATCATCTCCATGTCTATCCTTTCCACCCCGTTAAGGTGTTAAGCGCGGAATGATATCGTCACCTACTGCATTCTATTACTCGTCCCACCTATCAGTCCCGGAGGCAGTTGGGACTACTAATCCTAAAGGGGAGGAAATTTGGATTTTCAGAGTTTAAAAGGATAAAAATCTAGGGCGACAGTCAAAACACATAATGCAGTTAAAGAGGAGTTAGCAGCAACTAAGGGCTCAAACATGCCTCCTTATTTCAAGAAACAAATTGTTCAACATGTCTTACACATACTGATTTGGTCTTAAATTAAATTAAGGCGTAGGATAGACTGATTTACCACATATTTCCCAGATAGGGAGCCCAGATTAGTCCTGCTTAGATGCAGTTGTCGAAAACTGACATAGTTGATTAATTACTTAACTATTTTGCCTATGTGTTAAACGAGACCTATATGTATGATATCTATTAATGGAGGAATAACCTGATTGCAAAAAGAATTATTGGTTGTAAGCTCTGTGAGTGTTAAACAAATTACCACTAATTTTAAACTTAGGAGAGAATGGGCAATTCAGATTTAGTTGTTAACTTCTATAAGCATGCTCTCTAGGCGTCACTGATTTTATCGCTGTTATGTCATGCAAAGATCCTATGGGCAGGTCATCTATATGCAGTTGGTTATTTTAACTCCTATTAGCAGATTTACCTAGTGACAGATGCATATGCAGAATGCAGGAAGTCCTATAGGCACATTATCTATATGATATGCAGAGCTTCAGTAACGATTTATGGCCATGGTATTTATACGAAGTGCAGAAAACCTATGAGCATGGTATCTATGTGAGATGCAGAGGTTTGAAAGTAGTAAGTCCTACAAACATGGTATCTACATGAGATGCTAAATTTTGAAAGTAATAATTCCTAAACATGGTAGCTACATGAAATGCTGAAATCTGAAAGTAAATAATTCCTAAAACATGGTATCTACACGAGGTTCTGAATTTGAAAGTAAATAATTTCTAAAACATGGTATCTATATGAAATGCTGAAATCTGAAAGTGAAGATCCCTAAAACATTGTATCCATATGAAATACTGAATTTCGGAAGTAAATAATTCCTAAAGCATGGTATCTACATGAAATGCTGAATTTTGAAAGTAAATAATTCCTAAAGCATGGTATCTACCCATTTGCATGCATTCAATCCCATCCATTTCACTATACACCCCAGTAGTTATTACAAAATTTATTACAGACCAAATGAATTAGAGGAAAGAATAAAAATACATCAATGATTACATCTACATCTAATCAGCCTAATTCGGACTCAGAGTCTAATAATATGAGATAAACCAACTTCCAGGATCGGATTTTCCAAAGCCTTTCTCTTATTTGGGATGTGTCAAAGTTCCAAGGAACTTAAAAAGTTCCAGGCAATGCTTACACCATAATTTTCATTGCAGAATCAAATTATAGTGCAGTGTGGAAAGGCCAGCCCTCCAATGTCCAAGTTTAGAGGGAACTCAAGGTCTCAAGGCAAGGCTCATAGGAGGGGGGCAGAACTTAGGGACTAGGAGTAAGTGTAAGTGCAATAAAAGGGAATTAAGGGGAGGCCAGGGCTGGCTGGTGGTCATGCCCAGCAATTAGGATGCTGGAATACCCCTGCCTAGCCTGTCACCCTTAGCATTGGGGAGTTAAGACCTTGTTGAAGGTCAGGTTCAGCCCTGGACAACAACTGGGATGCTGCCAGGCCATAACTTAACTCAACACACATAGGGGAATAGGGTATGGGAGCAATTGTTCATACTAGCAGCAAGAAACAAAGAAAGAGTAGGAAAAAGCATGTAGGTACTTCAAATTAACTTTGCAGGGAGTTGAGAGCATACATGGATACAAAGACTATGAATAAACACATTAGAATGATACTGAAATTAATTTTAAGACATACCAGTTCAAAGGAGCAAGTAAGGAGAAACAGTAGCCTTTTGGAAGCCAAGGTGCAGTCAAGAAGCAAGAGTATAAGTTTTGAAGAGAGTTGTGATTTCTGTGTGCTTAAATCGTGTGTGTAGTGTTGAGGGAAGCCATGTATTTATAGTGCAGAAAAGAAACATAAATAGGTAAGAAAATAGTTTGAGAATCAATCATACAAAGTTTCTCTTTAATTAAAGGATTCTGATTTCAAACGGGCAAAGTAAATAAGGAAAGAAATTAACTAAACACTTTTCAAAGTAGTGCAAGAATGGGTAAATACATAATAGTTATTTAAGGGAAATATTTTGACAGTACACGGTTGTGCCAAGTAAGGAAAGGAAACCAATTGACAGCCAAGCAATCATGAGTCGAGAATTTCGTATGAATGAACAATGTCAGAAAAAGGTAAAGAGAGGCTTTACTTAAGAAGAATCAACAACAATCAATTAACCCCCCAAAAAAAGGATTTTGATTCGAGCATAAGTTGGAAAATCTTTTTGAAGAAAGATTTTAACACACATAAAAATGGACTGTCATGCTAATCAAAAGAGTCTAGTATAGAAGAATTCAGAGTCATACACAAAAGGGTTCGAATTCAATACATAGATCCAAAGTGAGTTTGAGAGAGTCCAGGGTTCAAATAGAACCCTAGTCCAAACACACAAGACCAAACTCGCCAAAACCCCAAAATCCTAGGGTTTGGCTTGAATCAGATGCAAAGAAGACAAAAATGAGGGAACAAGCAAATACAGTAGAAAGTTTAAAGCAAACAGAGTAAGGGAATTAATTCAAAACATAATGGAAGCAAAAAAAAATAGTAGAAGAAAACATTCTTAAGTAGGTTATTCTAGAGGAAACTTGAAGAGACGAAATAATAAGAACCCTTAATGAACATAGTAGAAAAATATAGTAGACGAGATCATGGTGGAAGAAAATAGCAGAACATTGTGAAGAGCAGACAAGCACATAGCGTAGAAACACAGTAGAGGAACATGCGTGGTAAAAGAAGAACATAAAAACATAGCAGAGACTTACATACACAAAGAAAGGGAAAAGATAAGTCAGAAAAACACACAAGCATTTTCATAAACCCTAAATCGGAAAGAAGTGACTTTGAAAGTAAATTTTTTAAAGAAAATTTGGGGAAATCTTTTGAGAACTCAAAAAACAGAGCATGAATAAACACATAACTAAAGAGAATCGGAGAAAAACCTCGAACAGCTAGGGTTTCAAATGAACCCTAGAATGAGAAAGGCTTGGAAAAGGTCCGATCTAAGTCGGATAAGGCTGCAAACAGGCTCAGGAGGCTAAGATATGCTGGAGCGAAGCCAGAGATGGTCGGAAACCTCAAGTCGACGGAGGTATGGGTGGAGACCTTTGAAGTATAGCCTTGAACCTTCGAGTATCAGGCACATAGGAGTTGTAGGAGATGAACATAGATTATCCATGGCATGAGAAGCCATGGATTCCGGTGAGTCAGAGATCGAAGACGGTGACTAAAGCTAGGGTTTTGAGAGAGTTTGAGAGATGAGAGGATTCAAGGGCGGCTATCAGATCGGAAATGAGAGATTAGGGTAGTCATTTTGAGTTAAAATAGGCAAGGGTGGCTTATGGCCGTTGATAGTTTTGGGAATAATTATTGAATTTGTACTGCTAAAACATATAATAAAATAATTTTAGAAAGCTTTTAAAAAATTAGGAAAAAATGTCAAAATTCTTGGGCATACTTATATACATATGTAAATGCTATTTTGAGAATATTTTGAGTATAAAAAATAGGTAGGGAAAAATTGTGTATCAACATGCTCGGCAACAGATCAATGCCAAAATCAATATCTCTATCGGGCGGCATGTCCGGAAGGTCAGCTGGAAACACATTAGAGAAATCCTGTACTACTGGGATTGAATCAACTGTAGGGGTATCAATACTGACATATCTCACATAAGCTAGATATGCGTAACACCCTTCTCAACCATACGCTGATCCTTAAGGAATGAAATAACTCTACTGGAAGTATGATCTAAGGTACCCCTCCACTCTACTCGTGGTACACCTGGCATAGCCAGCGTCACAGTTTTTTGTTGACAATCAAGAATAACATAATGGGGTGAAAACAGTCCATGCCCTGAATAACATCAAAGTCTACCATGCTGAGCAATAACAAATCGATTTTGGTCTCAAAAACACTAAGAACAATCAAACACGACCGATAAACGCGGTCCACAATAAGAGAATCTCAGGATTAGAAACATAAATAGGAGAACTAAAGGAATCCCGAGATACGCCCAAATACGAGGCAAAATAAGAGGATACATAAGAATAAGTGGAGCCTGGATCGAATAGAACCGGTGCATCTCTGTGACAGACTAAGATAGTACCTGTGATGACAGAATTGGAGGCGACAACCTCGGTACGAGCGGGAAAGGCATAGTATCTGGCTTGGCCTCCCCCTCGAGGGTGACCTCTACCTCCCCGAACTCCACCTCTAGATGGATGGGCAGGTGGGGTAGCAATTGGTGCTGTGATCATAGCTTGAGAACTTTTCGGGGCATTCTGCGGCTGAGAAGTCTGTGGAGGTGCACCCCTCCTAAATTTGGGGCAATCCCTCACCATATGGCATGTGTCACCACACTCAAAATAAGCTCTGGGAGCATATGGTGGCTGTGACTGTCTCGGGCCAAGTCTGCTGGACTGACCACTGGAGGCACCCCATGCAGGAGGCGCACTAGATACTGGTGGTACATAATAAGGCTCCTGAGGTCTGGGGGGAGATGGAATTCCACTAGCTGCTGGAAGAGCTGAATGAATAGGGTGACTCACATAAACCCTATATGAAGACCTGCAGCTGGGGCATAGGCACCAGAATAATGGCCCGACTCTCGAGACCTCTTGGCCTCCCTCTCCTCTCTATCCCTAGCATGCATACCCTCAATCCTTTTAGTAATGCTCACCACCTGCTGATAAGAAATATCCATCTCTAACTCACGATCCATGTTAGACCTGATGCTGGGAATAAGCCCCTTAATAAACCGGCAAACCTTCTCGCGAACCATAGAAAACAAAGCTGGTGCATGTCTAGCCAAGTCGGTGAAACGGACTGCATACTTCGAGACAATCATAGTACGCTGGCGCAAATGCTCAAAATCTGTACGCCAAGTGTCCCTAAGTATCTAAGGAGCATAGTCTCTCGTGAACATATCCGAAAACTGAGCCCAAGTCAGGGAAGCTGCCTCATCCGGACTGTCAAACTCATAAGCACGCCACCACTGATAGGCGGCCGCTCGAAGCTGAAAAGTAGTGAAGGAAACCACACTCGATCCTGATATACCTATGGTACGGAGGATACGGTAGCACTCCTCAAGAAATCCAAGAGCATCATCTGAGGCTAGTACACTGAATGTAGTAGGTTGATACTTCTTGAACCTTTCAAGCCTCTTCTGCTCCTCCTCTAAAGCTACTGCTCTCTCCTCGAGCTGAGATGGGGCTACCGGCTGCGCAGGGATAATCTCTGGGACCTGATCAACATGCACTCGCTCAGGAATGTGGGAGGTGGGAGTCTGTGCTCCTTCCTCGGCCTGGGATGTATCTGTAGCAAGGCAAAGCAGCCCTACCTGAGCTAGAGTAGTGTACATAGTCATAAACTGCGCCAGAGTCTCTTGGAGTGCTGGAGTAGTAGTAGCCCACGTATCAGGTGTCTGGACTGCGGCTGGAACTGCTAGTGGCACCTCGGTGGTAGCTCGTGCAGGATCCTTGACTGCACCACGTGCGCGTCCTCGTCCTCGGCCTCTACCCTGGCCTCGCCCTTTGACGGATGGCTCCAGTACGGGGTGCGGGTGCCTAATCATCTCGGGTAGCACGTGTCCTCACCATCTGTGGGAGAACAGAAGACAGAGGTTTATAATTGTGACATCAACAATCTCGCACGACAAGGAAATCAAATAAAGTGGAACTTTCCTAAAAGTTACACAGCCTCTCGTAGATAAGTACATACGTCTCCGTACCGATCCGCGAGACTCTAATAAACTGGCTTGTTATTCACGACTCCTATGAACCTAGAGCTCTGATACTAACTTGTCACGACCCAAGTTTGTCCTCCGTGAACTTTCGTAACGGCACCTAGTCTCTACGACTAGGTAAGCCTAACAATTTGCGGAAAAAGGAACTAAATGCGAAAAACAAATAATACCTGAAGATAAACAAGTATAGAAGTGTTTAAGATGCCGCTCGACATGTACCAACACAAGATGTCAACAACTGAACAATTCCCAAAACCCAGAATCCCATGAACCACAAGTTAAAAGATTACATAATAAGCTCTAACTCCAGAACGTCTACCAACAAGTAAAAATACAAAAAAGGGCTATACTAGTACTGAGAATAGAAAGGTACTCTTCGGTCTGCGGACGCGACAGATATACCTCGGAATCTCTACAAAACGCCTCGCCTTAAGCATGATATGTCTGAGCGGAAGAACCTGGATCTGCACATGAAAAACATGCGCAGGAAGGGCATGAGTACACCACAGCGGTACTCAGTAAGTGCCAAGCCTAACCTCGGTCGGTTAGTGACGTGGAAGGTCAGAGACCTACTGAGGCTAAAGAAAATACAAGATATAACAGAGTAGAATAAGACAATATACTTACGTGCAACAGTAAAAAGTAACACAGGATAAAATAACAACAACTTTAATAGAGACATAGAAGCCACATAAATAAATACAGCTCAACACAGAGATAACAACCGGGGATCACTCATGATACCGTCCTGTAGTCCAAAATATAAATATCCAGTAGATCTCCCGGGATACCGTCCCGTAGTCCAACTCATAGTACACGGGGATCTACCGGAATCCTGATCCGTAGTCCCAAATATAAATACTCAGTACTGAGGGAATCTACCAGGTGCAGTCCCGTAGTTCCAATGTAAAAGTGGAGGGGGATCTCCCCGAATGCAAATCCGTAGTCCCAAAGTAAACATATAGGGGGATCGCTCGGGGTACCGTCCCGTAGTCCCAAAGTAAACACACAACAACAATATGAAGAATACTCAATTCAATTCAAATTTCCATACCAAAGTAAAACAGATATTTCTAATCTAGCATGCCACATGTAATCCAAATAAGGCAAATTGAGCAAGTAAGGCAATTAAGTCAATTAGACATGCTTTCCTAAGCTAACACCAGGTTTAAATTGTAAGTAGTATAAACAGGAAAAGAAACACAATTCTAAGTACTTAGTGAAAATCGATTTTTCAACAATTAGCACAAGTACGCACTAGTCACCTCACGTACAAGGCATTTCAAACATCAATAGTACCAAATCCTAGGGGATTTTCCCCCACACAAGGTTAGACAAGCCACTTACCTCGAACCGGCTCAAAATCAACCCAAAATCACGTTTTTGCCACGAGTACTCTACTCCAAATGACCCAAATCTATTCAATTCAATTGCAATGTAAATAACATTTCAAGTAACCGATTCTACAGATAAATTCTAAGTTAATACTCGAAATTAGGTAAAATGACCAAAACACCCTACGGGCCCACATCTCGGAATCGGATAAATTTATATTTTCAAAATCCTCATACCCTCACGAGTCTAAACATATCAAAATTATCAAAATGGGATCTCAAATGATCCCTCAAATCTCCACTTAAAACTCTCTAATTAACCAAGCCCTAACCCCCAATTTACCACTGATTTTCCTTCAAATTTCATGCTAAAATTGATAAAAATCACCATAACAACAAGTTTAGGTTCCAAAAATCTTACCTCCTTGAAGCTCCCTTGAATCCTCTCTCAAAAACTTCCCAAAAGCTCAAAAATCCGGATGAAAATAGTAAAGAATGGGCAAAAATCAAGACTGAACCTTTATATATGTTCTGGCCTAGGACTTCCGCACCTGCGGGCCCGCACCTGCAGTCCTAGGTATGCATCTGCGAGATTTCATTAATTCCTTTGGGCCGCACTTGCACTTCCTCTACCGCACCTACGGTCACGGATGTGCGCTCGAACTACTGCACCTGCGGAAACTAGCCTTCCCTCACATGGCCGCATCTGCAGTCTCTTAGCCGCTTCTGCGGCACTACACCTGCGGTCCCACATACGCAGGTGCGGTTATGACAGGAAACACAGCTTCAACTACCAACTCGAATTGCTTAACTCTCCGTCAACCATTCGAAATCACCCCGAGGCCCTCGGGACCTCAACCAAAAGCACGAACAAGTCATATATCACTATCCAAACTTATATCAATCTTTAAAACACCTAAAACAACATCGAATCATCATTGAATTCAAGCCTAAGAACTCCAAAAACTTCCGAATTACGCTTTTGATCAAAAAGTCTATCAAACCTCGTCCGAATAACCTAAAATTTTGCACACACGTCACATTCAACACTACAGAGCTACTTCAACTTCCGGAATTCCATTCCGATCTCGATATCAAAAACTCACTATCGAACCGGAAACTTGAAAAATTCAACTTCCGACATTTCAAGCCTAATTAAGCTACGGACCTCCAAAATACAATCCGAACACGCTCCAAATACCGAAATCACCCAACAAAGCTAACGGAACCAACAAAATTCCATTCCGAGACCGTCTTCACAGTGCTCCGACTATGGTCCAAATTTTAAAACTTAAACTCTCATTTAGGGACTAAATGTCCCAAAACTTTCCGAAACCCCAAATAAATCCTCCCGGCAACTCACAATAGCAGAAATAAATACGGAAAATGCAGCTAATAGATGATCAGGGCATTAATTCTTAAAACGATTGGCCGGGTCATTACAATGTTAGAAATTTTTTTCTGTCGAATTCTAGTCCAACACCAATGGGCCCACAATTTTAAAACTCCCAGGTGTATGGAGCCGCCTCTCTACCATCCTCCTAACTTTGTTGCCAGCTTTGTCGGTAACAAAGTTCAGACCATAACGTTCATCTAATCAGCACATCATGTGTCGCACCTTATAACTAAAGACCAAAGGTTGAGCTTTGACAAGGGAATATATCTAAATTGGTATTAATTCATCAAATTAATAGTAAAGATTACATTGACTTGATTGTTAGTCCACTTTTAAATACAAAAAATATGTACAAATATAGACTTGATCATGCAAGCAAGGAAAGAAAGAACAATGTCAACTGACATAAAAATTTACTAGCAGAGAAAGTAGCGTTCTTTTCTATTAATTTATGTCTTTTATTTGTCTTACCTGGATTGTGGCTCCCTTTTTATTCATTAGTGCTCCAAAAGAAAAAGAAAAAGAAAAAGAAAAAGAAAAAGAAAAAGAAAAAGAAAAGAAAGTTAATTGGCTAAGAGATTTCTAGAAAAGGGGATGATAAAGACTTCAAAGAAAGACCTCACAACTCATAGTATGTCCACTGAGCCCGGTATCATTAACTACTTAGACCATCAAACCTTCACTAAGATAGAAAAATGATTGTTTGCTATGAAATACATATTATATAGATGTCCACTAATCAAGTATAATTTCCACTATTCTTTTTTATTATAAAGGCTGAAAATTATAATCCTATAAAGAGTTATTCCCTCTTAATGGAATTTTTAAGTTTACCACGCGTACTCTGTACAAAAGTGATCGTTGTTGCATTTAATTCTATTGGGAAGTAATTCTTTCTAGTCTCAAATTTGGTGATTTTGAATGGGATTCAGAGGTATAAATTCACATCTAGAGAGTTCCACCTAACTGTTAGTTGTTATTTTAAAAGGTATAGCAATAATATTTAGTAGGTGTCAGAAACGAATTTTCTTTATCAAAGTCACTAAATAGCCTTACCTTAATACACTATTATGCTTTATATATATATATATATATATATATATATATATATATATATATATATATATATATATATATATATATATATATATATATATATATATATATATGTCCATCTCACAAGCAAATATTGCTTACTGATTGCAATAACTATATGAATAGCGGTGTGATAATTAATATTTTTAAATGCTTGAGGGTAAGCCTCAGCACACTTTAGCTTATTATTCCACTGGTTGAGGGTAAGGCATCGGGGTTGAGTCCTGGTGCACCATGATGATAAAGTCTTGATATTGGTTTTGAGTTCCGACACATTTAACCAAACACGCTTGTGTATGGGTAAGACATTGAGTTCAAGTCTCAATGCACCATATTGATGATATAATGATGATTAAAGAAAAATAATATATTTTTCATGAAAAAGTATGAAGCATGTCCCACTTGATTTGTAACATTCTTGAATTGAATGTGGTACCAGTGCATAATAAATCTAATGAAGACAAGTGGTTGACCAATAAACATGAAGACAACTGGTTGAACAATGAACATGGGCGTGCCATTGATCAAATAATAATAGTCATTATTATGGTAATTATAAAAATGAGAACTGTAACATACCTCAAATCTATAAAAGTATCAAGACATGCTAAATATAGAATTTAATTTTTTTATAATCTTAAATTATAAATAATTGGATATACAATTAGGAAAAATATTAATAATTTTTAATATTATTAATTATTAAAAGTGGGTATCATTAATTATTAGTTAAATTATTAAAAAAAAAAAGGGAAAAGGTTCTAAAGCCAAAAAAGGGCGGTTGGAAAACAAAGGCTTCAAGCCTTAAAAGTTTGTTCTGTTATTCACGAAAAGGAAGAAGCCTTAGACAAGAAATTGAATACTGTTCTGTTACGCAGACGTCAAAACAAAGTTTTAGGGTTCTTCACCAATCACTAATACTTAAATTCAGGCATATAAATTCCCTATTGTCAATTATCCGATAGTGGTAATAGGCAATAATTGAATAGTTAATTCCCTTCTTCCTCTATATCAACATTAAATTCTATATTTAGGTGTGAAACTTTAAAATTAATTAAAATGCACTGGTTGTTTTAGAATCAATTATTTGACGGGTATAAATTGGGCTGGGGTCTACGTATTGGCTCAAGGATTATTGAGGTGAGTTGATATACCCCTTTATTAAAGTGGTTTAACTCACAAAAATACGCATACAAGGTATTTTATGAATTGCATAAAAGAGCTAATATATACTTAATTAGAGTGAGTAAATACCTATTAGCTTAGAATTATTTTCTAGCTAAAGTTTAGATGATTATTTTGATATATGTGCATAAATTTTTAGATTTTTGTGTTATTCTTATATGGCATTTTCATGCTAAAAATTCATGAAGAAGCAAGAATCTTTAGAAATAATTTTGAATGTTTATTTCATTCTTATTCCATACCTTACATTTAAGGATTCCAGAATAAGTATGTTTGAAAGATTTAGACTTGACAAGCCACAAGAAGAAGTTTTAGAAAGAAAAGATTTTTGGGAGTATCCTCTATTATGAGAAGGGGTGATCGTCCAGGCTGAGGGTCCTAACCAAGGCTTTGACTTCCTGAAACTACTTGTGCCAAAGTAGGGAGCACAAGAGCCGAGGGTCTCGTTGCTGAGAATTTGCCTAGCCAAGCTAAGGTGGTACATGAGCGCTGAGAACCATGAAGCAAGAGGCACCTCGTGGATTGGGCCTATTCGATCAGGTTGGGATCATAAAGTGCTATTATGCAATTATTTTAGAATTCTTCTTAGAAGCTTCATATTTCCCATGCATTTAGAATCTTTGCTCGTAATATATATTTTATTAAAGTTTCATCCCCTGTCGTTGAGACTCACTGAGTACAATGGATGGTAGTGACGTTCTCTTTTGGGAACCTACGTTGGTGTGCGGTGCAACGTATGAACCGATTTGCAGGCGAGCAGGCTACAGTTTACGACTTCCCTCCCTTCCAGTGCTATGGGTGAGCTCCACTTTTGTTTGTGGAGTATTCCTGAGAGTCATCTTTATTTAGTTATTTCTTTGTTTACTTAGAGAACTGACCAGGAAATTTCATGTCCTGAGTAGTGCGTTAGTTTATCAGTAGAGGATTCATAGACAGAGTCCGTGGGTTAAGATTCAGATGTTTTTGGATAATAACTTAGTAGTATTTCAGTAGTTACTACGAATAAAGTTTTGAAGTTGATTTATTAAATATTTAAATTAATCAAAAGTATTTCATTAAAGTATTGCCTCATTGCATATAAAGTTTGAAGTTATAATAGATTTGATAAGCACAGATGGTTCGCTCGATCATATTTAGTGATCGGGTGCCGGTCACGGCTTGTTCAAAAAATTGGTCATGACAAACTTGGTATTAGAGCCTCAAGATTATGGAGTCCTAGGGTCTATAAAGCCGTGTTAGTAGAATCTTGTTTATGGGTATGAAGCGCGCCATACTTATAAACATGAGGCTACAAACATTTAGGAAAAGTCTCATTTTGTTTCATACTTTAGATCGTGCAGTAGATCCTACCTCTAAGAAATTATCTAATGTATTCTTTTCTCCAAAACTCACAAAAATGGCCCGCACTCGCAACACTAACACCGACAATCAAGATGTTGCTCAAGAAACTAATGTTACTATTGTTGCTAAAGATAGAATTAAGAAGACTTCAACTCAAAAAAGGAAGGGTAAATCCAAAAAGGGGGTTCAAGTACCCCTGGTTAAGCATGAAGAAGCGGCGGAACATGATGATCCAATACCTCAGGATCCAATGCCGCCCCCAAAAGCAGCTCCGCTTCAGACAACTATATCTCCAGATGTGGGTCAGATGTTTATGCTGTCTACAGTGCTATGGAGATGTTTAAAGCCTTCATAGCCAACCAGAACTAGAAAAGAGATGAGATTCTACCATAATCAAATAGATAGAATAATTCTGAGTCCTCAAGAGTGAATGAATTTTTGAAGTTGAGTCCTCCATTGTTCCATGGCTCTATAGATGATGAAGATCCAATGTTGTGGCTGAAGGGTGTCAAGAAAGCCCTCCGAGCGATATAAGCATTTGATGATGAAGCTGTGGAACTGATTGCTTACCAGCTCAGAGATGTGGCCGATGCTTCATTTGAGATGTAGGAAAAGGAAAGAGATAAAGATGATGGTCCGTCTACTTGGAAAGAATTTGAAGGGCCTTTATGGCTAACTTTATCACGGAAGAGGATATGGAAGCTAAGGCTACAGAGTTCGAACAACTCAAGCAAGGGTATAAAAGTGTGCAAGAGTACTACATGGAATTCATAAGGTTAGCTAAGCATGCTTCTTACATGGTTAAGACTGAAAAGGCAAAGATTTGCAGGTTTGTTAGTGGTTTGGCTTACCACATTAAGGATACGACATCAACTGCAGCGGTAGGAATCAAAGCTTTCTCCTCTATTGTGGGATTCACCAAGCACTTAGAAAAAGACAAACAACAAAGGAGAGAAGAAAAAGAGCATAACAAGAAAGCCCGAATAGCGGGCAGGTTTAATGGTGCATCCAACGGAGGTGGAAGGGATTCCTCTAATAAGGAGTCATTAGAACTGGCTCGGTCCAGTCATCAGTCAAGTGATGGGTCTTCCTTTAGACGTACTCAGAGTTATGGAAACCAGTCTTGCCAGAATCAGAATTTTAGGACATCATCCTCATATAGCCAGAATCATGCCGAGCAACATTCACACCAACAAGGTCTTTGTAGAACATGTAAGCGGCAACATTTAGGTCAGTGCAAGCTCGGGTTTCATGGTTGCTATCGTTGTAGAGACATTGGTTATATAAAGGCTAGCTACCCAAGGTTGCGATGTAATTTCAGTGGTGGATCAACTTGTCCTTTTAGTTCCTCAGCTACTACAGTTGCACCACCTCAGGCTCGTGGTTCTCATAATCAGATCGAGCATGGGGCAAGCAGAGGTGCAGATCATGTTACTAAAGGAGGGGGGACAACCCCATTTGTTTAGTACACTTGATCGTCAGAGTCCAGAGGCTTCTGTAAAAGTTATTACATGTATACTTTTAGTTTACTCACATAATGCTTATGCCATAATGGATCCAGGTTCAACGTTTTCATATGTGACTCCATACTTTGCAATTAACCTCGGGCTAGAATCTGAACAACTTAGTGAGCTATTCCTAGTATGTACTCCAATTGGCGAGTCAGTGAAAGTCACAAAAGTCTATAGAGGTTGTATAGTTTCAGTCCATGGTCGCAACACCAAAGTCGATATCATAGAGTTAGAAATGGTGGATTTTGATGTGATTATGGGTATGGTGGTTATGTTCCTGTTATGCCATGTTAGATTGTCGTGCTAAGATAGTCAGGTTCCAATTTTCCGAATGAAAAAGTCTTAGAGTGGAAGGGTAGTTCAGCATCGCTTGTAGGTAAGTTTATTTCTTACCTTAAGGCATAACAAATGTTCAGTAAGGAGTGTCTCGCCTAATTGGCTCACATCATTAATCCAGAATCAGAACCACCAACTCTTCAGTCTGTGCCAGTTGTTAGAGAATTTCTAGAAGTTTTCCCAGATGACCTTCCCGGACTTCCTCCTAAAAGAATCAAAGACTTTGGCATTGATCTCATCCGAGGCACTCAACCCATATCTCTACCTCCTTATATGATGGCTCTGCCAGAACTTAATGAGTTGAAAGAATAGTTAAAAGACCTTCTTGACAAGGGCTTCATCAGGCTGAGGGTTTCACCGTGGGGTATCCCGATCCTGTTTGTCAAGAAGAAAGAAGGGTCTCTCAGAATATGCATCGACTATCGACATTTGAATAAAGTTATTTTTCAGAACAAGTACTCACTGCCAAGGATTGGTGATTTATTTGATCAACTTCAGGGTCCAAAATACTTTTCAAAGATAGACTTGAGGCCGGGGTACTATCAGATGAGAATCAGAGAAGAAGATATATCTAAAACATCCTTTAGAACTCGCTACTAGCATTATGAATTTCTAGTAATGTCCTTCGGGTTGACAAATGCCCCAGCTGCATTCATGGACCTTATGAACAGATTTTTTAAGTCATTCCTTGATACGTTTATTATCATTTTTATAGACGATACTTTGGTATACTCTAAGAGCAAGGAAGACCATACAGAATACCTCAGAATAGCCTTGCATACCTTGAAGGAGAATTAGATTTATGTCAAGTTTTCAAAATGTGAGTTCCAGTTGCAGTCAGTGGCATTCTTAGGCCACGTGGTATCTAGTGAAGGCATAAAAGTAGACCCTCAGAAGACAGAAGCAGTCAAGAACTGGCCTAGGCCGACAACGCCAACCGAAATCAGGAGTTTCTAGGGGTTAGCTGGCTACTATAGAAGGTTTGTAGAGGGGTTTTCCTCACTTGCAGCTCCATTAATTAAGTTGACTCAGAAAGCAGTTAAGTTTTAGTGGTCAGACGCTTGTGAGCAGAGTTTTCAAGAGTTAAAGAAAAGGTTGACCACTGCACCTGTATTAAACTTCCCGATAGGTTCAGGTGGGTTCACAGTGTATTGTGATGCCTCCAGAGTTGGTCTCGGTAGTTTTCTTATGCAAAATGGAAAAGTTATTGCTTATGCTTCCAGGAAGTTAAAGAATCATGAAAAGAACTACCCCACACACGACTTGGAGCTTACAGCAATGGTGTTTGCATTAAAGATATGGCGATACTACCTTTATGGCGAGCATTCTGAAGTGTTTACAGATCACAAAAGCCTCTAGTACATTTTCAATAAAAAAGAATTAAATTTGAGACAAAGAAGGTGGCTTGAGCTATTGAAAGATTATGAAATCAATATCCTTTATCACTCGGGCAAATATAATGTGGTAGCAGATGCACTTAGTAGGAAGTCAATGGGTGTCTTGGTCCATCTTTCAGTACAAAGGCAAACTTTGGGTTGAGAAATTCAAAAACTGGCAAATGATGGAATTAGACTGGATGAGACCGAAGAAGGAAGTATAACTACTTATGCCTTAGCGCAATCCTCTCTAGTTACGCATGTTAAGCCTAATCAAGATGGAGATCCGTACTTAGTGAAGTTAAAAGAAGGAGTTAGAAATAAAGAAATCACTTCTTTCACTGTAGGAAGTGTCTGAGTTTGAAGTTGAATGATCGGTTATGTGTGCATGATGTAGATGGGCTTAAAAAGGCCATAATGGAAGAAGCTCATAGTTTGAGGTACTCTATCCACCCAGGTGTTACAAAAATGTATTTGGACTTGAAAGAGTTATACTAGTATAAAGGCATGGAGAAGCAAGTAGCAGATCATATGGCCAGATGTTTGAATTACCAACAAGTCAAAGCCGAGCATCAGAGGCCTGGTGGCCTAGCTCAAGATATAGAGATAACATAGTGGAAATAGGAGATGCTTAATATGGATTTCGTAGTAGGTCTACCTCGCACATACCGTAAGCATGATTCAATTTGGGTTATTGTAGACCGGCGGACAAAGTCCACGCATTTCCTACCAGTAAAGATGACAGATTCCGTAGAGCAATAGCAGTTGTACATCAAAGAAATAGTCTAATTGCATGGTACTAAAGTTTCAATCATATTTGACCGAGGCCCTCAGTTCACGGTGCGTTTTTGGCAGGCATTTCAGAAAAGATTAGTTACCAAGGTCAATTTGAGCACTGCTTTCCATCCGCAGACCGATGGCTAGGCAGAAAGGACCATTCAGACTATCGAAGATATGTTACGAGCATGTGTTATAGATTTTGAAGGTAATTGGGATGATCACTTGCCACTTATAGAATTTGCTTACAATAATAGCTATCAGGCCAGCATCGGTATGGCTCCTTATAAAGCGTTGTATGGGCAAAGATGTAGGTCTCTAGTGGGTTGCTTTGAACCAGCAAAGGTGCCATTGATTGGTCTAGAGATTTTTTGTGAGGCCTTATAGAAAGTTCAACTAATCAGTGAAAGGCTGAAAATGGCTCAGAGTCATCAAAAGTCCTATTTTGACAAGAGGCATCGTGACTTAGCATTCATGTTGGTGATAAGGTGAAAGTTCCACCAATGAAAGGAGTTATGAGGTTTTGTAAGAAGGGGAAACTTAGTCCGGGATTTATTGGACCGCATTGAGATTATCGAAAAGAAGGGAAATGTGGCTTATGAGCTAGCGTTGCCCGTTGAGTTGTCCTCTGTTCATCCTGTCTTTCATGTGTCTATGCTTAGAAAGTACATTCATGATGAGTCGCATATAATACCTACCGATACCATAGAAATTAAAGAAGGCTTGACTTATGAAGAGGTACCTTAGAAATTATCTATAAGAAAGTAAGAAAGTTGAGAACAAAGGATATAGCATTGGTAAAAGTTTTGTGGAGTAATCATGATTCAAAGGAGGCTACGTGGGAGGTCGAGGTAGATATGAGGAAGAAATATCCATATTTATTTGAGTAACAAGATATGTGAACTTATGTTTGGCTTGACATTTATATTTCGTTTATTAAATATAAGTTAGTAAGTGTTTATTTCCTTCCTAGATTATACTTAGTTGTTATAGTAATTCCGTTTATTCCAGAGTATATTAATTTTTTTAAAGTGAATTACTTTTGCTAAAGGGTTGTGCTTTAGATTCTTGTTAGTTATTGTGGTACCTCCTTGCCGGAGTATGAGTGATTAATTTATGAGCTGTGTATTGTGCCTATGAATGGCTTGTTATGGAATATTTGGTTGTTATTGGTGTAGTTGTGGTATTTGTGACAAGGATATTTTTTGGATTGTCCAATTTACAAGGGAAACTCTGCAGAGATTTTTTGAAAATTTAGGGAGTTAGCCAAAATTTTGAGTCCCTTGGAAGAGTGAGTAGTGCTAAGAAACTTAAGAGGTTCAAGGACCTAAGGAATGATTGTTAGCTCAAGAATAAGGCCCTAGCAACATTCGGGGACAAATATTTTTAAGAAGGGAAGATTGTAACACTCCTCAAATCTATAAAAGTTTCAAGACACACTAAACATAGAATTTAATTTTTTTTATGATCTTAAATAATATTTCTATTACGGATTTAAACCCTTGTGATTGATTTTTAGTTACTTTTTGTCACGATCCAAAATCTACTAACGGTCGTGGTGGCGCCAGACACCTCTGTCAGGCCAGCCAACTAACTTATCAATTAATTCCTCTTTTAATACTTTTGAAAATCTAAGGTTTTTCCTTCCATTTTTATAAATAGAAGTTCACTACTAGAATTCAAATTTAAATAATAACAATTAGTACAAACTCGTTGTAAAACATCCCAGAAACCCGGTGTCACAAGTACATGAGCGACTACTGATAAGAGAAATAAAATACAACATCTGCCCGAAATACAGTGGACGGAAAGTAAATACAGCATTGGAAGGAACTACTCCAGCTGCGGTCGCGTCAATGATGCAGCTCACCTAGTCCCAGCATCATCCATGCTGCTACGCCTAATAGGCTGCAAGAGGTATAAATAGTGCAAAAAAAATACACAGAAGTGTAGTATGAGTACGTAATCAACGTGTACTCAGTGAGTGTCCCGCCTAATCCCGAAGGGGTAGAGACGAGATGGTCAACTTTTGTACACTCTAATGGTCCAACGGTTATTTATTCTCAATATACATATCACACAGTGAATTTATTTTCTAACATGATTTTTATCCAGATAGAGAAAACAAGTAAACACGTAATTCTTTCATAGGAACTTTTCCAAGATTTCTTTTCATTAATAAAAAGATGATCTCGAGCCAGAGTGAGGCATGTAACGACTTAAATGAGCCCAGGCAGCAATACAAGCATGCACAAATCATACCGAGGCGACGACCCGATCCAACATAAATAAATGTGCACTTGCCGAGGGTCGACGATGCGCCTATAGATGCATCTATTAATCTACCGAGGCGTTCGGCCCATTCCAAAATAAACACACACAGATAGACAATCAGTCAAGAAGTCAACAAGGAGCAATCATATAAGAACGGCCAATCATCTTTAATAATTTGAGAAAATGAAGCTTAAGTCTTTTTAGAAATCCATTTATTAATTTAAATATGATCTATTACCCCGTTCGCGAATCATCCATCCGACAGCGGTCGACATAAAATAAACAACTACCCTGCTCGCGTATCATCCTTGCGACGCAGGTACACATAAGATACATGCTCAAATAGTCAATTAGAATTTTATCAGGGAATAATTATCCAAATAAACCAATTCTCTGCTTAACGATTTAGGAAATGATGTTTAATCTCTTTTTAAATTCGTTTACTAATCAAGGGTGATTTAAACAATCCAAGTGATCGATGGGTTCATAACTAATTCAAGTATAACATGCTGATGGGTCCTAACTACTCGGACAATAGCATAATAGTAGCTGCGCACGGACTCTCGTCACCTGGTGTGTACGTAGCCCCCACAAATAGGAGCACATAATCATTCACTTCACCTATGGGGTAAATTCCCCCTCACAAGATTAGAAAGGAGACTCACTCCGAAGATCCATAATCGGCATTCTACATTCTTCCGAAGGCTCGAACCGACGCCCAAAGCTCCAAAAGTAGACAATGGCGATACAAATCCATTAATATATACTAAGGTACTCATTACAATCCAATTTATATCAATTCCTAACCCCCGATCAAAAAGTTGACCAAAACGCCCTCGAGCCCACGTACCCGGAATCCAAATTTTTTCGAAGATAAAGTTTACCCATGACCTTAGGAACTCAAATATATAATTTTCTCTTAATTCAATAACCAAAATCGTTGCTAAATTTCAAGAACACAATATTTCTAGGTATTCCTCTAACCCTCAATTTTTTACCCATTTTCATACTAAAATCCATACATAATTAATGTATTTAACTCATAATAGGTAGAAATAACTTACCTTAACATTGATGATTAAATTCCTCTTTGGAGCTCTCCAAAAATCGCCCCCAAGCCATGAGAAATGGGTGAAATGAACCCAAATCCCGATTTTTAAACATTCTTCCCAGCCCAGGCCCGCCCTTCATCGCGTTCGCGGTTTCCCGGTCACGTTCGCGAAGACCAGTCACCCAGACCTTCGCGTTCGCATAGGCCAAAGACCCCAGGCCCACCTTTTCCTTCTACGCGTTCGCGTAATAGCTCAGCCCGCGCCTCCGTATTCGCAACTTCCTCTTCGCGTTCGCGAAGGCCAAAACCTGAAGCCTCCCATTTTCCTCTTCGCGTTCGCGAGACTTGCTTCGCGTTCGCGAAGAAGGAAACCAGATACCAGCAACCAGCAATAGTTTTTAACCCAAATTCGATCTGTTAACCATCCGGAATCCACCCGAGGCCCCCGGGACCCCAACCAATTACACCGACCAGTCCCATAACATATTACGGACTTGCTCGACGCCTCCAATCACATCAAACAACGCTAAAACCATGAATCGACCTCCAATCCAAGATTTATGAACTTTGAACTTTCCAACTTCTATTTCCGATGTTTAAACCTATCAAATCACGTCCGATTGACCTCAAATTTTGCATACAAATCATATTCGACATTACGGACCTACTCCAACTTTCAGAATCGGATTTCGACCCCGATATCAAAAAGTTAACCTCCGGTCAAACTTCTCAAAAACCATCAAATTCTAACTTTAGCCAAATTGCTCCAAATGGACCTACAGACCTTCGAATTCACTTCCGATCGCGCTCCCGACTCCAGAATCACCATACGGAGCTACTCCCAGTCTCAGAATCCCAAACGGACACCGATAATGCTGAAATGCACTTCAAGCCAAACTTAAGAAATTCCTTCTAAAATGCTAACTTCCACAATAGGCGCCAAAACACTCTCGGGTCATCCAAAACCTGATCTGGGCATATGCCCAAGTTGGATATCATCATACGAACCTGCTGGAATCTTCAGATCCCGATTTCGAGGCCGTTTACTCAAAGATCCAATCCTAGTTCATGCTTTCAACTTTAAGCTGTTCAAATGATAATTTTCATTTAAATTTAACTTCGATCTTCCCGAATTTAAATTCCGACCATGCGAACAAGTTACAATACCTGAAATGAAGCTGCTCATGGCCTCAGACTGCTGAACGACATGCTACGGCTCAAAATGAACGGTTGGGTCGCTACATTTTCTCCCACTTAAACATATATTCGTCCTCGAACGTGCTGAGAACTATATTGAAGTAGTCTGAACTTGCTGTTTAACTTCTCATGCACCTCCCCGTGCTACCACAACTTAGCTGAGTACACTGGCTCGATAAATTCTGAAGATATTCCCTTTTATTCAAGAAAATAAGCCTTAGAGCCCAATTCCAACATCCGAAATTCTATGCCAGGCCTGTTTCCAACAAACGATCACCGCATCAATCACTATACGCTATACTCAAACATGACTGCATAACTCTGCTGAATTCACACTTTGCGTCACTTTACTTATAGGACCACAATAACATTTATGTTTGAGTTAATCGAAATTCCACGAATCCGATGCTCCCATTGCACCTCATGACCTACATAGGTCTTAGTTTAACTATTACAATACCCCCACGGCGGATGAGATGCCGAAATTCATAATCAACTGCCGAGTCAACCCATCATCGAGTCTATACTCCTAATAAGAAACATTACCACATTCTGAACCAAATAATGATCTTCGCTCCTTAATATACTTCACATAATCAGATTGCACTGATCCTAAATCCCACAATCTCATCTTACCCAGTACGAACTGCTCAGGCAATAAGCCATTCCGAATGCGATCACAAGTCTCATATAACGCCACAATGTGCTAATAGGCCACCAATCCGAACACAACACAAATAGGAAATTGAACTCTGGAAGGAACTACCTAACCCCCGCACTAATACGGATTTTTCTTAGAAGATAGGAAGCGAAACACACAAAACCAACATATAGATAAACCAGACTCGATATCACATTGTTGCGGCACAAAACACGATCCAAATAACATACCCATGGTGGCGTGCCACCCGATCCACACATAGATCTCACACAAGGAGATTGCACTTCGAGCTAAATCTACTCATTGCGATAAAAATATCGAATTTCGATCGTAAGCACGCTAAGTGCATAATACCATCCCTGAGAAATCACATAGCGCTATAGGCTACAAAACTCAAGTACAACTGAGGTGCGATACAATATCTAAATCTCAAGAGTCATCCTGCTCATATAACATCATCGCAATGCGGAACCTCAACACATAGGAATTTACTAAGCCGTCTCACAACTCATACGGCGCAATACATCATTACCTGGAATAGATGATGAAAACATAACATACCGATTGTTCCTCCATAGGGAACGCTCTGTGAAACGAACACAACTGGCCTGATATAAAGCCATGTTCACAAATAAACCAATCCACCGATCTCAAGCCGATTTTTGATTGCACCAATTTGGCCAATGACCTTTTAGAGGTCCATAGTAACCCCCTTTCGCCTCATATCACGTAAGAATAACCATCATAACCGGAGCAACCTCCTCAGTTCATAACCCAATATACAAAGTGCCCTCCAGGCATAAATTCTCAGATTAATGATATTACCATGATCCTCATACTTGGTTTAAATCTTTAGCCAATCAAGTGACCATATGTCACACTTATACAATCATCCCGTGGGACACGCTCCCACAATCTTTCGAAATAAATAACGGGTCCGCACATCTAAACCATCGGACATACTAACAATGAAAAGCGATCCAGAATCCTTAACCAGGATGCAAAACCTCTTCCACAACACATTGATCTCAGGTGACGCGGAGGACAATTCCAATTTACTCTAATCATTCAACCCTTTCCTTGCTCATCCGAGCCCGTGACATCCTTGTCAACACTGAACTGCAACCTTGATCCTCACTTCATATTTCCATGCTACTCACTG
>MU769309.1:64765-94981 GCA_026770625.1 Nicotiana glauca
TCCAAGCCACCATAGCCCTTCCGGAATCCGCTTTCACTTAACAAGCCATAATAGAGGAATGCCCCTGATAAATCATCAATCACGGTGGCCGACAAGCCTCACACATACCCCCACAAATCATACACATAACTTGATCTCGCGGACCCAACTGATCACTGGCCCCAATGTGCCAATTCAATATTGCTAATCAATTTACCTTCTTCCAATTCCTCCTTGCTTGCCTTAAAAATAAGACAAATCCATTCAACACATAACAAACTCCATCTATACTCACCCCGAGTGTCCTTGAATCACGAGACCAGGCTGTCTCAATTCCCACAAACTATTTCATAACACCCAAATGCTACACCGCCAGTCAGACATCCCGAAACATTGTGTGGCTCTTCTCATAAACTACTACAAAGCTTGATTCTTAATTGTACCTACAAGCTCGACATCATTAGGCACCACACCTTACCTCTTGAATTTACTAGGACCGTTACTAAGAGCCACTCTCTCTGACTTGGTCCCAAATATAATCAACTCCATGAATCTTCTAGCACATTAATACCCTCTCAACGAAGCACCTGACAGAACCACTCCCCTTTAAACCCGCTTCTATACAAGGCATAAATTCTGAACCTTTTCCCAAGTTCGAACAAGAGACCATAAAGCTAACCATAGCACATCCTTAATAATTCCTCCGCTCAATTTACTACTTATGGTCCTTTCTCATAGCTGAATTAATCCATCAATATGCTAATAACTAGAAATCATGTAAGTAGTAAATCATACAACCCAATCATAGGCGGTGGGACTCTCCCTCTTAGCTTGAAGGCATTATTACAAAACTCTGGAGTTCACCAGGATTCTTAATCTTTTATTGACATAACCTTGCGCCATAAGTTATCAAAATTCCTCGAAATCTTCCTGTAATTCCCCATCTTTCATATTCTGAGTCATCATCCACATTCGCACGACCGATCTTTTTGTTGAACAACCAATATAATTCTTTGCAGAAGCTTCGCCAACCACGCGACCGCTAACCTGCTCACGAGGAATAACCCACCTAGGGGAATCACCTCCCGATATCTTCCCATGCCGCTGCACGGGGTACATTCCCTACGACATCAATTGCCCATCCTGAGGCTGAGCTTACCTCCCAGTCACACAAGTCCATTCGCCCCTTGCGGACATCAATTAAATGTGCGGCAACATCCTTCCAAATTCAGGATTATGCTACACCCTCCTCCATTTCAAGCAGCTCCTTTCCGCCATATCAATCTTCTGCCGCATAATAGCCCATACTTCACATCATACCCGCAGCTTCAATCACAATTCATGAAAATCCCCAATTCGGTCCAAACTCTCTTTAAGGCATGTAGTTATCCTACTACCAAGCCCACATGCAACCCTCATCACTCTCCCACTTTGGCGAAACTCATCTCCTTGATCGGTCACTCCACCTTGCTTCTCATACTTGGCCTTCTAGAAATTTTAACATCGCCTGGCGCTTCACACATGTCCTTTCTCATACTTTGCTGCTCACTTGCCTCAAATAAAATCTATCTTTGTGGCACTTGAACCCACCATTGCTACTAACTTTAAACCTTTTCAAAGGTTATCTTTATCGAGCCGTCAACATTAGAAATTCTGATTCGGTCTCAAACCACCGCATCATGCGATATCTGACAGTTATATCTCCAATACTATTTCACAATATCTTGCCCCAAGGCGAATTGTAGCAGATTATAACACCAACAAACTTAAAGCGTACAATTAGGACGACATCTCTCCCATATAAAGGAGAACTCCACCACGTTTGCAATTACCAAGTTACTTCCACCAGCCCACACCTGACCATTCTTAGTTCGATTGACTTTCCTTTCCAGGAATAAAATATTGAATCCCTTGATTACACGCTGAGTAAACCTCCCTTCAATTCATTCACTGCCCCGACACGTGGGCAACACCCTACCATTACAACAACACTGCAGAATAATCGCTCATAAGCATTATGGCAACCTGTTCCTAGCCTCAAGGCTCTTGGAAGTTCTGTTATTGAGTTGAAACAATAGAATATCCCTCCAAAATGCAACTATAATATTCCAATCAACTATATCGGGAAAAATCACCCCGCACCACATTTGTAGTGCCATTACAATCCTTCAATTTTCATTTTATAACAAGCGCTCGCGTCATATTGAATAGGAAGAAATCAAAGGCATAAGCCTCAAAGGAATCGAACCGCAAGAATAGGAAATCAAGAAGGGAAGTACTCCTAACAGTCTTGCAGCCTCCCGAGGATAAGTACAGACGTCTCCGTACCAATCCGCGAGACTCTACTAGACTTGCTCATGACTCGTGAGATCGACGGGAACCTAGTGCTCTGATACCATGTTGTCACGACCCAAAATCCACTAAGGGTCGTGGTGGCGCCGGACACCTCTGTCAGGCCAGCCAACTAACTTATCAATTAATTCCTCTTTTAATACTTTTGAAAATCTAAGGTTTTTCCTTCAATTTTTATAAATAAAAGTTCACTACTAGAATTCAAATTTAAATAATAACAATTAGTACAAACCCGTTGTAAACCATCCCAGAAACCCGGTGTCACAAGTACCTGAGCGACTACTGATAAGAGAAATAAAATACAACATTCGCCCGAAATACAGTGCACGAAAAGTAAATACAGTACATTGGAAGGAACTACTCCAGCTGCGGTCACCTCAATAATGCAGCTCACCTAGTCCCAGTGTCATCCATGCTACTACGCCCAATAGGCTGCTAGAGGTATATATACCTGTGAAAAAAAATGCACAGAAATGTAGTATGAGTACGTAATCAACGTGTACTCGGTGAGTGTCCCGCCTAATCCCGAAGGGGTAGAGACGAGATGGTCAAATTTGACCCACTCTAATGGTCCAACGGTTATTTATTCTCAATATACATGTCAAACAGTGGATTTATTTTCTAACATGTTTTTTATCCAGATAGAGGAAACAAGTAAACACGTAATTCTTTCATAGGAACTTTTCCAAGATTTCTTTTCATTATTAACAAGATGATCTCGAGCTAGAGTGAGGCATGTAACGACTTAAATGAATCCAGGCAGCAATACAAGCATGCGCAAATCATACCGAGGTG
The DNA here is from genome assembly GCA_026770625.1 of Nicotiana glauca. NCBI lineage: Eukaryota > Viridiplantae > Streptophyta > Magnoliopsida > Solanales > Solanaceae > Nicotiana > Nicotiana glauca. Next base: position 67,892 of record MU769309.1, read on the forward strand.
ACGGCCCGATCCAACAGATTTAAATGTGCACTGCCGAGGGTCGACGGCGCACTTATAGATGCATCTATTAATTTGCCGAGGCGTTCGGCCCGTTCCAAAATAAACACACACAGATAGACAATCAGTCAAGAAGTCAACAGGGAGCAATCATCCAAGAATGGCCAATCCTCTTTAATAATTTGAGAAAACGAAGCTTAAGTCTTTTTAGAAATCCATTTATTAATTTAAATGTGATCTATTACCCCGCTCGCGAATCATCCATGTGACGCGGTCGACATAAAATAAACAATCACCCTACTCGCGTATCATCCATGCGACGCAGGTACACATAAGATACATGCTCAGATAGTCAATTAGAATTTTATCAGGGAATAATTATCCAAATAAACCAATTCTCTGCTTAACAATTTAGGAAATGATGTTTAATCTCTTTTTAAATTCGTTTACTAATCAAGCGTGATTTAAACTATCCATGTCATCGATTATTTCATAATTAATTCAAGTATAACATGCTGATGGGTCCTAACTACCCGGACAATAGCATAATAGTAGCTACGCACGGACTCTCGTCACCTCGTATGTATGTAGCCCCCACAAATAGGAGCACATAATCATTCACTTCACCTATGGGGTAAATTCCCCCTCACAAGATTAGAAAGGAGACTCACCTCGCTCCGAAGATCCATAATCGGCATTCTACATTCTTCCGAAGGCTCGAACCGGCGCCCAAAGCTCCAAAACTAGCTAATGGTGATACAAATCCATTAATGTATGCTAAGGTACTCATTACAATCCAATTTATAACAATTCCTAACCCCGATCAAAAAGTTGACCAACACGCCCTCGGGCCCATGTGCCCGGAATCCAAATTTTTTTGAAGATAAAGTTTACCCATGACCTTAGGAACTCAAATATATAATTTTCTCTTAATTCCATAACCAAAATCGTGGTTAAATTCCAAGAACAAAATATTTCTAGGTATTCCTCTAACCCTCAATTTTTCTACCTATTTTCATACTAAAATTTGTACATAATTAATGTATTTAACTCATAATAGGTAGAAATAACTTACCTTAACATTGATGATGAAATCCCTCTTTGGAGCTCTAAAAAAATTGCCCTCAAGCCATGAGAAATGGGTGAAATGAACCCAAATCCCGATTTTTAAACATTCTGCCCAGCCCAGGTCCGCCCTTCTTCGCGTTCGTGGTCTCCCGGTCGCATTTGCGAAGGCCAGTCACCCAAACCTTTGCGTTCGCGTACAAGGCCTTGCGTTAGCGTAGGCCAAAGACCCCAGGCCCACCTTTTTCTTCTACGCATTCGCGATCCCCTCCTCGTGTTCGCGTAACAGCTTAGCCCGCTCCTCCGCGTTTGCGATTTCCTCTTCGCGTTCGCGAAGGCCAAAACCTGAAGCCTCCCATTTTCCTCTTCGCGTTCGCGAGACTTGCTTCGCGTTCGCGAAGTAGGAAACCAGATACCAGCAACCAGCAACAGTTTTTAACCCAAATTCGATCCGTTAACCATCCGGAATCCACCCGAGGCCTCTAGGACCCCAACCAATCACACCAACTAGTCCCATAACACATTACGGACTTGTTCGAGGCCTCCAATTACATCAAACAACGCTAAAACCATGAATCGACCTCCAATCCAAGCTTTATGAACTTTTTAACTTCTATTTCCGATGTTTAAACCTATCAAATCATATCTGATTGACCTTAAATTTTGCACACAAATCATATTCGACATTATGGACCTACTCCAACTTTCGAAATCGGATTCCGAACCCGATATCAAAAAGTCAACCTCTGGTCAAACTTCTCAAAAACCTTCAAATTCTAACTTTAGCCAAATTGCTCCAAAAGGACCTACGAACCTCCGAATTCACTTCCGATCGCGCTCCCGACTCCAGAATCACCATACGGAGCTACTCCTAGTCTCGGAATCCCAAATGGACATCGATAATGCTGAAATACACTCCAAGCCAAACTTAAGAAATTCCTTCTAAAATGCTAACTTCCACAATAGGCGCCAAGACGCTCCCGGATCATCCAAAACGCGATCCGGGCATACGCATAAGTCCGATATCATCATACGAATCTGCTGGAACCTTCAGATCCCGATTCTGAGACCTTTTACTCAAAGATCCAATCCTAGTTCATTCTTTCAGCTTTAAGCTGCTCAAATGAGAATTTTCAACTAAATTTAACTCCGATATTCCCGAATTTAAATTTCGACCATGCGAATAAGTCACAATACCTGAAATGAAGCTGCTCATGGCCTTAGACTGCTGAACGATGCGTTAGGGCTCAAAATGACTGGTCGGGTCGTTACACTTTTCTATTTATAAATTTGGATATACAATTAGAGGACATTTTAATAATTTTTAAAATTATTAATATCATTAATTATTAGTTAAATTATTTAGAAAAAAGGGAAAAGGGCCTAAAGCCCAAAAAAATAGGGTTGTTGGAAAACAAAGGCTTCAAGGATTAAAAGTTTGTTCTATCATTCAAGAAAAGGCAGAAGCCTTAGACGAGAAACACAACACTATTCTGTAATGCAAACGTCAAAATAAAATTTTTGGGTCTTTACCAATCACTAATTCTTGAACTCAGGTATGTAAATTCCCTATTGTCAATTATCCTACAGTGGTAATAGGCAAGACTTGAATAGTTAATTCCGTTCTTCTTCTATATCAATAATAAATTTCATGTTTAGGTGTGAAATTTTAAAATTAATTAAAATGCACTGGTTGTTGTAGAATTAATTATTTAAAGGGTATAAATTAGACTAGGGTCTATGTATTGGTTCAAGGAGTATTGAGGTGAGTTGATATACCCCTTTATTAAAGTGGTTTAACTCACAAAAGAACGCATACAAGGTGTTTGATGAATTGCATGAAAGAGCTAATATATACTAAATTAGAGTGAGTAAATAACTATTAGCTTAGAATTATTTTCTAGTGAAAGTTTAGATGATTATTTTGATATATGTGCATAAATTTTCAGATTTTTTTTGTTATTCTTATATTTCATTTTCATGTTGAAAATTCGTGAAGAAGCAAGAATCTTTAGAAATAGTTTTGAATGTTTATTTCATTCTTATGCCATAAGGATTCCAGAATAAGTATGTTTGAAAGATTTATACTTGACAAGACACAAGAAGAAGTTTTAGAAAGAAAAGATTTTTGGGAGTATCCTCTATTATGAGAAGGGGTGATCGTCCAGGCTGAGGGTCCTGACCAAGGCTTTGACTTCCTGAAACTACTTGTGCAAAGTAGAGAGCACACGAGCCGAGGGTCTCGTTGCTGAGAATTGGCCTAGCCAAGCTAAGGTGGTACATGAGCGCTGAGAATCATGAAGCAACGGGCATCTTGTGGATTGGGCCTTGTGATGCCCAAAAGGTCATTACTCGTTTTGAAAGTAAATTCTGTATTCTGAGGCCTTAAAACTTCCTTTTTGCCTCATCTCGATTTGCATAAGCAGTCTAAACGTGTATCCGAAAAGTCATTATGTGAAAATCTATGAAAAATAATAAATTTTGCTTTTAAAATGAATTTAAGTAGACTTCGGTCAATATTTTTGATAAATGGACCCAGACCCATCAATTGATAGTCTCGGAGGGTCTATAGGAAAATATGGGACTTGGACATATGCCCGGAATCGAATTCCGAGGTCCCAACTCGAGAAATAAATTTTTAAAAAAAATTATTTTTTGGAATAAATATGAGTTTTTGGAAATGAAATGTGTTTTGAATTTGATGGTATCGGGCCCGTATTTTAGTTCCGAAGCTCGGTACAGGTCTTATATGTGATTAAGTTGATCTTATAAAATTTGGTAAGAAATGGAGGTCATATGACTTGACTCGGAACTTTAGTTGTAAAATTTGAAACTTTGAAAGTTCTTGAGATTTTCTTTGATTTTGATGCTAAATTCATAGTTGTTGATGTTATTATTCTGATTTCAATGCACGAGAAAGTCCGTATGATTTTTTGGGTTAGTGTGCATGTTTTTTTGGAGCCCCGAGGGCTCGGGTGACTTTTGGATAGGCCACGGAGTGAAATTCAGACTTAGGAATTCCTCTGGTGAGTTGCTGGCCTGCAGGCTCGCAAATGCGAATAATGGCCTGAGTTGCCTTGGTCGCAAATGCGATGTAATTATCGCAAATGCGAAGGCAGTATCGCAAATGTGAAGAGGACGGGATTCCTCAGGGTTCATAAATGTGAACCCCTATTCGTAAATGCAAAGTTAGCAATCTGAGAGGTTCGCAATTGCGACATCTGCAACCTGCAAAATCATGACTTAGATGCATTTCAACCATTTTTAAAACCCTTTCAAAACCTAAACACTCTTGGGCAATTTTCAAAGACAAGTACTCTTCCAAATCGATTGTAAGTCATTTCTAACTCGTTTTTATTAATCTTTAATATCTTTTCTCATGATTTCAACTCAAAATCAAAGATTTTCATGGGAGAAATTGGGTGTTTTGGGTAGAACTTAGGGTTTTCAAATTTTGGGGATTTGGACCTCGATTTGAGGTTAAATTTCAAAACAAATTATATATTTGAGTTCGCGGGTGAATGGGTAATCGGATTTTTGTTCGAACCTCGGGTTTTGACCATGTGGGCCCGGGGTCAATTTTTGACTTTTTTGGTAAAACCCTAGAAAATCTATTTTCATGCATTAGAATTGATTAATTTAGCATTTATTGATATTGGTAAGTAACTTGTGGCTGGATAAGAGCGAATTCGTGGTGGAATCAGGAGGTAAAGTGATAGTTGAGGCTTGAATTGTGTCCGTGGCATCGAGGTAAATATTTTGTCTAACCTTAGTTTCAGGGATTTAGAGTCGTGTCCTATTTGCTATGTGTTAATTGTTGAGTACGACGTATAGGCATGGTGACGAGTATCTATACGTTAGTGTCAAGCATGCCCCTGAGTCTTATACTATGATTAATGTGACTCCGTTTTGTATTATTTATGCCTTATATGATATTCCTATTGTTGAACAAGGCTTGTGGAAGTAAATTGGGTAATTGAACATTTAATAGCGTTGGCTCATGTTATGAATTTATTTGTGAAAGTATCATTGGTATTTAAACATTTAAGAGCATTGACTCAAGTTGTGAATTGATTTGTGAAAGTATCATTGGTATTTGAACATTGTAGAGCGTTGGCTCAAATTGTGAATCGAATTGTGAAAATATCATTGTTAATTAAGCATGGTAGAGCGTTGGCTCAAGTTGTAAATTGAGTTGTGAAGTAAATATGAAAAAGAGAAGAGGATTATGATATTTTCTCACTTGCCGGGATGTTGTTGCTTTTAATATTGTTCCCTTGCCGGGATGTTGTTACTGTTAATATTGTTCCCTTGCCGGGATATTGTTGCTTTTGATACTGTTCCCTTGCCGGGATTTACATTGTGATTTTATTGCGATTCTATTTAGTTCCTTTCCCTTATATTTTGTGATTGTTGTTTGGGTGATGAAGAGTGTTAAAGCACGAAGGGTGATTCATGGATTGTTTTAGTGATAGAGTGTTAAAGTACGAAGGGTGATACCGTGCATGATATTTTGTGAGAGAGTGTTAATGCACGAAAGGTGATGTCGTGCCACACGATGTACAATTCCGTGCCTTTATATGAGTGTTAGTGCATGAAAGATCATTTCGTGCCATGATTATTTAAGGTAAAATCATGAAGGGTGATGCCGTGCCTATTATATTGATTCTTATGGAGAGGACTAGAGTAAAAGCACTTGTTCTTGATTTTCCTGATTCTTGTTCATAATTGAGTTATGATGTTTTTTACATTTATTTATTTGTTTTCTGTGGTTACTTGACTTTATTGTGATGTTATTAATTCCCTTACCCAAATTGCTTTGTGATTGTTGTTTGGGTGAGGAAGAGTGCTAAATCACGAAAGGTGATGCCGTACATGATATTTGTGAGAGAGTGTAAAGCACGAAGTGTGATGCCATGCACTTGCCTTTGATTTCTTGATTCCCGCTAATAATTTAGTTATAGTGTTCTTTACATTTATCTATTGGATTACCGTTGTTACTTGATATCCCCAAAGCATGTTTCCCCTTCCTATCTTTAATTGTAAAGTTTTGCCTTATTTTTTTTCCGTACATGATTTAACTGCACAAACTTATTAGCCTCGTCACTACTTTGCTAGGGTTAAGCCAGACAGCTACCACAGTTGTGCTGATACTACACTCTGTACTCTTTTGTACAGATCCCAATACTGTAGTTTTTGGACCGCAGTGAGGTTGCTGCTTCCAGTTCACCAGGCGACTCGAGGTAGTCCTGCAGGCATCCGCAGGCGTGCGCAGGCCTTGGTGTATCCTTCTATCCCATCATTATGTTTATTTTATGTATTACAGAGACAACATTGTTTTTATCTTTCGAACCCTTATTTGAAGTACTCTTAGACAATCTGTGAAACTGTGATACCAATTCTGGATAGTTTATGTTTAAGTAATTGTATTGGTGATGATTAAAACTATTTATATTTTTAAATTTATATATTTTAATGGTTATAATTTTTTCTTCCTCTTGTTTAATTATGCTGATTATATAATGTTTCTTCATAACTGTTAAAGGATTAAAAATGAGAAAAGGTAAATATTTGAAATAATTGGCTTGCCTAGCTTTCACTAGTAGGCGCCATCACGACTCCCGAGGGTGGAAAATTTGGGTCGTGACAAGTTGGTATCAGATCTCTAGATTACTTAGGTCTCACAATTTACGGACAAGCTTAGTAGAGTCTGTGGAATCGGTACAAAGACATATGTATTTATCCCCCAGAGGCTACAGAGTTAGGAAAAACTTCACATCCATTCTTTCCTGTCGTGTGACTTGAATTCTCAATACTAGTTAAACTTCCACTCTTGTTCCTTCGCGACTGGCGAGGTCACGTATCGCTTCTTCAACCGAGCAGCAACATAGACCAGTCATAGATCAGCTATGTCTTTGGAGGCTTTGTGGAGGTTGGACAGGTTCATCAAGCTCTTCACTACCGCTTACAACGGTGCATTTTTGAGGATCACCAAGATTATTTGGATAGCTAGCATGAGGTTCTCAGGAATATGGGGATAGTGGAGACCAATGGGGTCGACTTTGGTGCTTTTCAACTGTCTGGATCTGCCATGACATGGTGGAGAGATATTGCTTGGCTAGGCCATCTGGGTCACCAACTCTGACTTGGGATCAGTTTTCTCAGCTATTCTTGGAGAAGTTTCTTCCTATCGCTGAAAGGGAGAACTATCAGAGGCAAATTGAGCGTCTCTAGCAAGGTTCTATGACTGTTACTCAGTACAAGACCAGGTTTATTGATTTGGCCCATCATGTTCTTCTTATACTTCCCTTAGAGAGAGAGAGAGAGAGAGAGAGAGAGAGAGAGAGTGAAAAGGTTCATTGGGGGACTCGTCAGCCTGCTCAGCTAGCTAGAGGTAGAGGTAGAGGTATTAGAAGTGGAGGTCAGGCTGCTAGAGGTAGAGGTAGAGGTATTAGAGTGGAGTTTAGGCCGCTAGAGGTGGAGGCCAGCCAACAGTATGCCGTCCCAGAGATATAGTTTAGTGTGGTGGGGCCCAACCCCGATGTTATGCTCTTCCAGCCAGGCCTAAGGCTGAGGCTGAGGCTGAGGTTTCTGATGCAGTTATCACAGTGATTCTTTGACTGCTCATGTTTATGTGTCTACACCGGTGGGTGATTCTAATTATGGTAGATTGTGTTCATCATTCTTGTGTAGTTGTGATTGGGGGTCTTGAGACTCGAGTAGGTTTATTACTTTTGGATATGGTTGATTTTGATGTCATATTGGGGATGGGCTGGTTATAAACTTACCACACTATTTTGGACTGTCATGTCAAGACTATGACCTTAACCTTACAAGGTTTACCACGTCTTGAGTGGAGAGGGACTCCTGGTCATTTTACCCGTAGAGTTATCTCATATATGATGGATTGGCGTATGGTCGAGAAGGGGTGTTTGGCTTATTTTGCATATGTTCGTGATTCTAGTGCCGAGGTTCCTTCTATTGATTATGTTCCTGTTTTTTATGAGTTTCTTGAGGTATTCCTTTTAGATCTGCCAGGTACGCCACCCGACCGGGATATTGACTTCTGCATTGATTTGGATTCGGGCACTCAGCTCATTTCTATTTCGCTGTATCGTATGGCCCCGCCTGAGTTGAAAGAATATAAGGAGCAGTTGTAGGACTTGCTTGATAAGGGATTTATTAGGCCTAGTGTCTCGCCTTGGGGTGCGCTAGTGTTTTTTGTTAAGAAAAAGGACGGATCAATGCTAATATGTATAGATTACTGGCAATTAAACAAGGTTACAATCAAGAATAAGTAGCCATTGCCGAGGATTGATGATTTGTTTGATCAACTTCAGAGTGCTCAAGTGTTTTCTAAGATCGATTTGAGATCTGGCTACCATCTGTTAAGGATTAGGGCATCCGATGTCCCTAAGACAGCTTTCCGCACTCGGTACGGGCATTATGAGTTCTTGGTGTTGTCAGTCGTATTGACAAATACCCCAGCAGCTTTCATGGATTTGATGAACCAAGTGTTCAGGCCTTATTTGGGTTCCATCATGATTGTCTTCATTCATGATATTTTAATTTATTCTCGCAGCCGGGGAAGCATGAGCAGTATTTGACAGTGGTTCTTCAGACTTTGAAAGATAGTCAGTTGTATGTTAAGTTTTCAAAGTGTGAGTTCTGGTTGAGTTAAGTTGCATTCTTGGGTCACGTTTTTTCAGTAGAGAGTATTCAGGTGGATCCGAAGAAGATAGAGGCAGTCAAGAACTTTCCTAGAACCGCATCAGCTACAGAGATCCAGAATTTCTTACATTTGGTAGACTATTACCGTTGGTTTATAGATGGGTTTTTCATCTATAGCATCCTCTATGACTAGGTTGACCTAGAAGGGGTGCCCAGTTTAGGTGGTAGGACGAATGTGAGGCGAGCTTTTAGAAGCTCGAGACAGCTTTGACTACGATGGCGGTGTTGGTTTTGCCCACAGGTTTAGGGCCATATGTAGTTTATTGTGACGCATTTCGTATTGGACTTTGTACGGTGTTGATGCAGGATGGCAAGGTCATTGCTTATGTTTCACGTCAATTGAAGATTCACGAAAAGAATTATCCAGTTTATGATTTAGAGTTAGCAGCTATTGTTCACACGCTGAAGATTTGGAGGCACTATTTTATATAGCATGTCATGTAAGGTGTTCACGGATCACAAGAGTTTACAATACTTATTCAAGCACAAGGAGCTAAACTTGAGATAGAGAAGGTGGTTGGAGCTATTGAAAGACTATGATATCACCATCTTGTATCATCTGAGGAAGGCTAATGTGGTGGCTGATGCTTTGAGTAGGAAGTCAGCCAACATGGGTAGTCTTGCATATATTCTGATCGGTGAGGGGCCGCTTGCTTTAGATATTCAGGCTTTGGCCAATCAGTTTGTGAGGTTGGATTTCTTCGAGCCCAGCCATGTGTTAGCTTTCACAGTCACTCGCTCTTTATTATTGGAGTGCATTCGAGATCTACCATATGATGATCCCTATTTGTGTGTCCTAAAGGACACACTACGGCACGGAGGTGCCAAGCAGGTTACAGTTGGAGATGAAGGGGTTTTGAGTCTGCAAGGTCGAGTTTGTGTGCCTAATGTGGATGGACTTCGAGAGTTGATTTTAGAGGAGGCCTATAGTTCCCGGTACTCTATTCATCCGGGCATTGCTAAGATGTATCAGGATTTGTGGAAGCATTATTGGTGGAGGAGGATGAATAAAGATATTGTTGCGTATGTGGCTCAGTGTTTGAATTGTCAGCAAGTAAGGTACGAGCATCAGAGCCTGGTGGTTTGTTTAAGAGGATTGAGCTCCCGGACTGGAAGTGGGATCGTATCACTATGGAATTTGTTGTTGGACTCCCACGGACTCACAGGAAGTTTTGATGCAGTATGGGTTATCATTGATAGGCTTACCAAGTCAGCGCATTTCATTCCTGTGGCAGTCTCATATTCTTCTGAGAGGTTAGCTGAGATCTATATCCGGGATATTATTCATCTTTATGGTGTGCCCATGTCTATCATTTCTGATCGAGGTACGCAGTTTACCTTGCATTTTTGGAGGGCTGTTCAGCGTGAGTTGGGTGCACAGGTCGAGTTGAGCACAACATTTCATCCTCAGACAGACGGGTAGTCCGAGCGTACTATTCATACTTTGGAGGATATGCTTCGAGCTTGTGTTATTGATTTTGGAGGCTCCTAGGATCAGATTTTTCTTTAAGCGGAGTTATCCTACAACAACAACTATCAGTCGAGCATTCAGATGGCCCCTTATGAGGTTTTTTATGGTAGGCGGTGTCGGTCGCCGGTTGGGTGGTTTGAGCAGGGAAAGGCTCGGTTGTTGGGTACGGATCTAGTTCCTTGGATAAGGTTAGGATCATTGAGGATATGCTTCGTACAGCTCAATCCAGAAAAAGAATTATGCCGACCATAAGGTTTGTGATGTAGAATTCATGGTGGGCGAGGGAGTGTTGCTTCAGGTGTCGCCTATGAAGGGCGTGATGAGATTCGAAAAGAAGGGCAAGCTTAGCCCTATGCTCATTGGCCGGTTTGAGATTCTTGATCGAGTGGGAGAGGTGGCTTACAGACTTGCGTTGCTGCCAAGTTTATCAGTTGTGCATCCAGCGTTTCATGTTTCCATGCTTCAGAAATATCACGGTGATCCATCCCACGTCTTAGATTTCAGCACTGTCCAGTTGGACAAGGACTTGTCTTATGAGGAGGAGCCGGTAGCTATTCTAGACCGGCAGGTTCCTAAGTTGATATCGAAGAGTTTCCCATTTGTTCAGGTTCAGTGGAGAGGTCAGCCTGCTCAGGCATCGACCTGGGAGTTCGAGTCCGATATGAGGAGCCGATACCCCCATCTTCTCTCAGACTCAGGTACTTTCTTCTTTTGTCTGTTCGAGGATGAACGGTTGTTTTAAAGGTGGAGGATGTGATGACCTTTGGGTCATCACTCTTTCTAAAAGTAAATTCTGTGTTCCAAGGCCTTAAAACCTCCTTTTTGCCTCACCTCAATTTGCGTGCGTAGTTCGGATGTGTATCCGGAAAGCTATTATGTGAAAATTCATAAAAAATAATAAATTTTGCTTCTAAAATGAATTTAAGTTTATTTCAGTCAATATTTTAGGTAAAAGGACCCGGACCGACGGTCCTGGAGGGTTTGTAGGAAAATATGGGACTTGGGCATATGCAATAGAATTTCGAGGTCCCAAGCCCAAAAAATAAATTTTTAAAGAAAATTGTTTTCTGGAATACATATGAGTTTTTGGAAATAAAATGTGTTTGGAATTCGATGGTATCGGTCCTGTATTTTGGTTCGGGACCCGGTACAAGTCTTATATGTGATTTAAGTCGACCCTGTAAAATTTGGTAAGAAACGGAGGTCATATGACGTGATTCGGAACCTTAATTGTAAAATTTGAAACTTTGAAAGTTCTTGAGATTTTCTTGGATTTTGATGCTTAATTCATAGTTATTGATGTTATTTTGGTGATTTGAATGCACGAGCAAGTTCGTATGATATTTTTGGATTAGTGTGCATGTTTGGGTTGGAGCCCCGAGGGCTCTTTGAGTTTTGGATAGGCCACAAAGTGAAATTTGGACATAGGATTTTCTGGTGTGATAATTGCGAAGCCTGGCTCGCAAATGTGAAGAATGTGTCGTAAATGCAAATAATGGCCTGGGTTTCCTTGGTCGCAAATGCGATGTAATTGTCGTAAATGCTAAGGCAGTATCACAATTGTGAAGAGGACTGGATTCCTCAGGGTTCGCAAATGCGATCCCTGTTCACAAATGCGAAGTTAGGAGTCTGATGGGTTCGCAATTGCGAACCCTGGTCGCAATTGCGACATCTGCAACCTGCAAAATCATTGCTTAGATGCATTTCAATCATTTTTCAAACCCTTTCAAAACCTAAACACTCTTGGGCGATTTTTCAAAGATAAGTACTCTTCCAAATTGATTGTAAGTCATTTCTAACTCGTTTTTATTAATCTTTAACATCTTTTCTAATGATTTCAACTCAAAATCAAAGGTTTTCATGGGGGAAATTGGGTGTTTTGGGTAGAACTTAGGTATTTCAAATTTCGGGGATTTGGACCTCGATTTGAGCTCCAATTTCAAAAAAAATTATATATTTGAGTTCATGGGTGAATGGGTAATCAGGTTTTTGTTCGAACCTCGGGTTTTGACCATGTGGGCTCGGGGTCATTTTTTTGACTTTTTTTGGGAAAAACCCTATAAAATATATTTTCATGCATTAGAATTGATTCATTTAGAATTTATTGATATTTTAAAGTAACTTATGGCTAGATACGAGCCAATTGGTGGTGGAATCAATAGGTAAAGCGATAGTTGAGGCTTGAATTGTGTTCGTGGCATTGAGGTAAGTGTTTGGTTTAACCTTAGCTTGAGGGATTATGAGTCGTGTCCTATTTGCTATGTGTTAATTGTTGAGACGTACAGGCATGGTGACGAGTATCTATACATTGGTGTCAAGCATGCCTGTGAGTCTTATACTATGATTAATGTGACTCTGTTTTGTATTGTTCATGCCTTATGTGATATTCCTATTGTTGAACAAGGCTTGTGGAAGTAAATTGGATAATTGAACATTTAAGAGCGTTGGCTCAAGTTGTTAATTGATTTTTGAAAGTATCATTGGTATTTGAACATTGTAGAGTGTTGGCTCAAATTGTGAATCGAATTGTAAAAATATCATTAGTAATTGAGCATGGTAGAGCGTTGGCTCAAGTTGTAAATTGAGTTGTGAAGTAAATGTGAAAAAGATAAGAGGACTATGATATTTTCTCCCTTGCCGGGATGTTGTTGGTTTTAATATTGTTCCCTTGCCAGGATGTTGTTGCTTTTGATACTATTCCCTTGTCGGGATTTTCATTGTGATTTTATTGCGATTATATTTAATTCCTTGCCCTTATTGTTTGTGATTGTTGTTTGGGTGAGGAAGAGTGTTAAAGCACGAAGGGTGATGCCATGCATTGTTTTGGTGAGAGAGTGTTAAAGCACGAAGGGTGATGCCGTGCATGAAATTTTGTGAGAGAGTTTTAATGCACGAAGGGTGATGCCGTGCCGCACGATGTACAATTCCATGCCTTTGTATGAGTGTTAATGCACGAAGAATCCTTCCATGCCATGATTATGTGAGGTAAAAGCACGAAGGATGATGTCGTGCCGATTATATTATTTCTTATGGTGAGGACGAGAGTAAAAGCACGAAGGGTGATGCCGTGCCCTTGTCCTTGATTTTCTTGATTCTTATTGATAACTGAGTTATGATGTTTTTTACGTTTATTTATTGGTTTTCTATGGTTACTTGACTTTATTGTGATGTTACTGATTCCCTTACCCAAATTGCTTTGTGATTATTGTTTGGGTGAGGAAGAGTGTTAAAGCACGAAAGGTGATGCCGTGCATGATATTTGTGAAAAAGTGTAAAGCACGAAGGGTGATGCCGTGCACTTGTCTTTGATTTCCTGATTCTTGCTGATAATTTAGTTATAGCGTACTTTACATTTATCTATTGGATTACCATTGTTACTTGATATTTCCCCGCATCATGTTTCCCCTTCCTATCTTTAATTGTAATATTTTACCTTATTTTCAGACGTACATGATTTAACTGCATAGGTTTATTTAGTAGTCTGATCCTAGCCTCGTCACTACTTCGCAGGGGTTAGGCCAGACACTTACCAGCACATGGGGTCGGTTGTGCTGATACTACACTCTGCACTCTTTTGTGCAGATTCTAATATTGTAGTTTTCAGACCACAGTGAGTTTGCTGCTTTCAGTTCACCAGGCGACCCAAGGTAGTCCTGTAGGCGTCCGCAGGCCTTGGCGTCTCCTTCTAGTCCTTCATTCTATTTCTTTTATGTATTTTAGAGATAGTGCTGTATTCTTAGACAGGTGTGAAATTGTGACACCAGTTATGGGTTGTCTATGTTTAAGGAATTGTATTGGTGATATTTTAATGGTTATAATTTGTTCTTCCGCTTGTTTAATTCTGCTGATTATATAATGTTGCTTCATAAATGTTAAAGGATAAAAAATGAGAAAAAGGTAAATATTTGAAATAATTGACTTGCCTAGCTTTCACTAGTAGGCACCATCACGACTCCCGAGGGTGGGAAATCCGGGTCGTGATAGGACTATTCGATCAGGTTCGGATCGAACCCGTGCTGATCACACAATGAATAATATAGAAATAAGTCAGGATAGTTGAAACTACCAAAGTATGAAGTGAAGTTTTTAAAGAAAAAAGAAAAATAAAAGAACTTCGTTTAAAATATTCATAAAGTGCTATTATGCAATTATTTTAGAATTCTTCTTAGAAGCTTTATATTTCCCATGCATTTATAATATTTGCTCGTAATATATATTTTATTAGAGTTTCGTTCCCTCTCCTTAAGACTCACTGAGTACAATGGACGGTGTTGATGTTCTCTTTTGAGAACCTACATTGGTCTGTGGTACAACGTAGGAACCGATTTTGCAGGTGAGCAGGCTACAATTTAGGACTTTCCTCCCATCCAGTGCTATGGGTTGTTCGTGGATTATTCCTACGAGTCATCTTTATTTAGGTATTTCTTTGTTTACTTAGAGAACATGCCAGAAATCTCATCCTGAGTAGTGCGTCAGTTTATCAATAGAGGCTTCGTAGACACAGTCGGTGGGTTAAGATTCAAATATTTTTGTATCATAACTTAGTAGTATTTTAGTAGTTACTACGAATAATGTTTTGGAGTTGATTTATTCTAAATATTTAAATTAATCAAAAGTATTTGGTTAAAGTATTGCCTTGTTGCATATAAAGTTTGAAGTTATAATAGATTTGATAAGCATAGATCGTTCGCTTGGTCATGTTTAGTGATCGGGTGCCGGTTATGACTTGTTCAGAAAATGGGTAGTGACAAGGACAATAAGGGTTCTCAAAATATTCCTTCAAAATATGAAGGTGATGTTTGCCATCAATGTGGTATGAAAATAATAAGCATGCTCATATGATTATAGTCCACTTGAAGAGAACGTGACTTGTGATATGCGTTGTAATGCAAACTCATTCTTGAAAGTGAATGTGAAAATATATATGTGATTCAAATTATACATAAGAATATGATTATGCAAGATTAGATGAATACCACAACTCACCTCGAAGGGAGGTTTGAGAGAAGCAAAGATAATGAATATTACAATGTAGTTATATGAATATATCACTGGTCACGTACATGTGGTACACCAAAAAATATTTTCCCATGCCTAATAAAAGGTTATTAAAGTCAAAATTAAACCTAGAAATGATTGCTTATGATGATTTTGACTATGAAAATTATTATGATATGATTTTCTCATGAAGGAGACATTCACCATATGGATGGTGTGACAAAAGATCTTATAGTACAAAATCAAGAGTTCCAAAAGAATTAATTTGTTACTACATAGATGAATGGAATTTTGCATGACATTGATATTGTAGTAATTCTCAAAAGAAACTTTTTGAATTTCAAATATATTAGCCAAAGTGGTTGCATATTGAGACTATAAATGAAAGGAAGATTGGATATCTCTATATTACTTTAGTCATACCGGGTAAAAATGAAAGGTTACTTGGTTTTTCTTCTATTTGTACTACACATGTATAAACATGATGATGGAATCATATGCCACATGTAAACAAGTGGTTTACTGAAACAAATGTTAGTTTGCATGACCGGTTGGCCATCCCGGTTTATTGATGCGAAAATTAATTGAGAATTCACATTGCATATATTGAAGAAATATTGGTTAAATAAGGTAGCATTCAATGAGCAGTCGTTACAAGGAATCTATGTATAAATGACCAACTGTTATGCAACTATCAATAGGTTTTTATTCTTATTCAAGAAGGGCTTGATTTGAGGATCTTATCTCCCTGAATAGAACTATAAATAGGAGAATTTATATCCATTGAGGGACATGAAAGATTCCGTATGCAAATTCTAAAATCAACTTTTATCTATCAAATTGCTCTCTTTACTTTTTTCTTTATATTGTTCTTGTTACTTCTATTGGAGAAGCTAAACTCATAGCCAGACTTATATTTTCTTTAAATTATTTTTATAATCTTATTCATGTTCTTATTTATTTTATATTTCTGGATGAAATTAATTCACCTGTCTATAAACTACGTTATCAATTCAACTATACTATTTTACGGGTAAACAGTTTGTCGCCCACTATGGAGTATAGACAATTGTGTAATTACTTTGATCCATTCATCTGTTACTAATAAAGTTTGATTATTTTCTATTAGCAAAAGAAAAATAAGATATGGAAGCTAATGGTGTGAAAAATTTCTATAATGTTGGAGTACAAAACGAACGTGATGATATGTTCTAACGTGATGATTCAACTAGCGAAACTCGCAATGAAGGAGATGAAACAACTCCAGTTCGCAAAGGTCAAAATTCTCAACATGTGAGAAGTTCAACTCCTGATGATGCGGATGACGAATACATTGTTGAAACAGTCAAAATCTTGAGAGATCAACAAGGAAAAATTATGAATCACCCCTCAAGACAAGATCAGGTGATGGCAGAATTGAAGAAGGCACTTTCGGTTGCTTCCAATAAATCTAATAGAGGTATTTAGATTTGTAACGACCCTATTGATCATTTTGAGTATTTGCACTTTGCTCGATAGTTTGAGGGCACGAGTATCTCCGTATAATGTATTATGACTTCTGTGAATTGTCGGTTCTGGTTTTCAGGTTAATCGAAATCGATTTGGACGAATGAATTTTTATTGTTGAAGCTTTGAGTTGGAAGAGTTGACCAATTTTGACTTTTGTGAATCTGACTCCCAAATGGAGTTTAGATGGTGCCGTTAGGTCCGGATGGTGATTTTGGACTAGAGCATATGCTCGGATTTGCAATTGGACATTTCTAGAAGGATTCAGCACTAATTGGCGAAAGTTTGAAATTTGAAGGTTTGGAAAGTTCATAAGCTTGATCGGAAGTTGGCTTTGAGGATATCAGATTCGGATTGTGGTTACAGGAATTGGAATAGTTTTGTTATATCACTTGGGAATTGTTTGCAAAATTTGATTTCATTCCGAGTTGATTTGATATGTTTCGGCGTGAGTTTTTGGAAGTCGAAAGTTCATTAAGTTTGATTTGAGGTGCAATTCATTGTTTTGATGTTGTTATGAGTGATTTGAGGCTTGTGTTATGTTATGGGATTTGTTGGTATGCTCGGATAGGTTCTCAAGAGGCTAGGGTGAGTTTTGGATAGATTTGAGTTGTATTGCGCTCATTTTTAATATTTTGACATCGTTTTTTCAAGTATAAATGGTACCACATTGAGCAAATGAGCTCCAATTTCTGTTTTTTATTAAAGCATTAGATCCGTATCGTAATTACGGAGCCATATTAAAAAGAATGATCAAAATTGGACATCGTATGAGGAGTTTATGGTCATTTTACTAAAAATTGGATTGCCAGATATTTCAGATTAATTACGAAATTGTTATTGACTTCGTATTTAAAAATCTGCACTATTTCCAAATATTGAAACCAACATATCTCCTTCATTATAAGGTCAAATGGAGTGATTCAAAAGCCCAACTTGACTGAAATTTCACAAAGCATCCAGTGGGTGGCATCAAAAGCAAGTTTCAGGATCATTTGGCACACAAAAAGTCATAAAAAGCGAGTTTTGGGATCATTTGGTACACGAAACGTGGCAGAACAGTTGGGCAAAAATATTTAATATCGTGGGTTTGTTCATTTGGTCATTTTGAGTTAGGGAGCTTGGATTTGGGTAATGTTTGAGGTGATCTTCACCATATGAATTGGGGTAAGTGTTCTCTACTCAGTTGTAGTTATATTTCATGAATCTATCTTCGTTTTTGGTAATTGGATTGTAAATGTTAAAGAGGAAATTGGGGATTTTCGTCCAAAGTTTCATAGAGTGAATTTTGAGTTGTGAACATCGATCCAGAGTTGGATTTGGGTGAAACTAGTATGGTTAGACTCGTAATTAAATGGGTTATCGAATTTTGTGAGTTCTGCTAGGTTCTGAGGGGCGGGCTCGGATTTGACTTTTTGGTCATTTTGGAATTTAGATTAAAGATTCGACCTTTATCAATAGGTTGTTTCCTTTGGCATTATTTGATGTATTCAAGTTGCTTTTGGCTAGTTTCGAGCCGTTTGGAGTTTTGTAGCACGAGATAGCATTTCTACAACATCGTTCTACTTGCTCGGTATTGGATTTGGCTTGTTAAAGGTAAGAACAATTCCAAACTTGGTGCTGAAGGTATGAAACTTGAATATACGTGTTATGTGTTTGGTTTTGAAGTGATGCACATGCTAGGTGATAAGTGTGTGGGCGTGCACCGTGCGAATTGTGAATCGACTATTTTAGTGGTACTGTGTAGTTACCTGATCTTATCTGTAACCATGAAATCTCTACGTACTAGAGCTATTGAGCTGTGAACCATGTTAGAAACCATGTCTAGGCTACATGTTTATTATGTTGGGACCCACTGAAGTCATTTTTGCTGTTGAGGTATTTGCTTACATTGCAATTATATACTTAGTCGTACGCATTCATATGTATATCATTTCTGAGTATCTGTTACCCTTTATTCATACATTTTATCATTATTTTTGGACTGGTCTTTCATGATATAATGAGCCCGAGGGACTGGAGAAATTGATGACTAAGGGAGGCCGAGGGCCTGAATATGAGGTTACTGATGGGATCAGGCTGTATGCCGCAGCAAGTATTATTGATTTATGATAGGAGCGGGTTTCACACCGCAACACATGTTATTTATTTATGCCAGGATTGGCTTATTATAGTTCTTGGGTTGAACGAGCCCCTCCGAAGTCTATACGCACCCACAGTGAGTGCAGGTACCTACTGAGGCCGAGTGCTGAATGACTAGGAGGATTGAGTGATTGTGAGGACTGAGTGACTACAAGGACTGAGTGACTATGAGGATATGAGTGATTAGGAGGACTGAGTGTATTAATTCACTAAGAGTATACATGTGGTTTCATCACTGCGTTGTATTATAGTTAGCATGCATACATTGACATATAGGCATAGAGATGTTCTTCCCTCATGCCATTTGATAATGAAACATCTTATCTGTTATTGATAGTTTTCAAACTTACTCATATTGTTGGTGTTTTCGGTGAAAGATTTGGGATTTACTGTTATACTTGAAAAGCATGCCTATTTTCAGTAATTGTAAACGAGCTGAGCATTATATCTCTGAGTTATTTCTTGCACCATCTTATTTATATTGTTATGAACTGTTGCTGGTTATTGGAGTTGGACTCTGACCCTTGTCCCAGCTCGTCACTACTTTCAACCTAAGGTTAAGTTTGTTACTTATTGAGTACATGGGGTCGGTTGTACTCATACTACACTTCTACACCTTGCGTGAAGATATTGGATGATGATGTTGCTGTGTATGGTGGGAGTTGAATTTTAAGATGTACATGCGTTCGGGTTATAGCTACCTCTTGTCCTTGGTAGCTTTAGAATGTGACTTATTTATTTCATACCAGTTTTGTAAACTCTAAATCTTAGAAGCTCATGATTTGTACTACTAGTCTTTGGGAAATTCTTTTTATAGAAGTAATTTTATTATCACTTATTTTATTTGTAAGTCTAATTAATTTGGATATTTGTTGATTGGCTTACCTTGCGGGTTTAGGTTCCATCACGACTAGTTAGATTTTGGGCCGTGACAAGTTGGTATCAGAGCTGTAGGTTCATAGGTTCTATGAGTCATGCGTAGGTGTCTACTAGAGTCTTGTGGATCGGTACGATAACGTCCATATCTATCGTTGAGAGGCTACAGGGAATTTAGGATAACCTTGCCATATTTATTTCCTTATTATGGAATGTTGATTCAACTTGAAATGTAACTTTTTGATTTCCTTCCACGTATCATATGCGCATATGAGCGCTCGATATCGGCTGTGCATTCACGACTTGTGATTCCATGAATGAGGTACGAGATGTGATTTCTGTTTGCTGATAATGGGTCAGTCAGGATGGAGTCTAGGTCTTGACTGTAGCTTAAGCACGAGGATTTTGGTTGTATGAGCATGTGCTTTTGGACTTATACATCCGGTAGTGTCCCTACGAATGGAATTTATAGTCGGTGAGCAGTTAGATGACTAAATAATGAGTAGGATGTGACTGCGGGTTGTGTTCAAATGATTTGAATGTGACAAAAAGAGTCTGCTTTAGATGTAAAAAGAACTAATGGGTGTTTGATTTCTGTCTTGATGTGACATATAGTCTCGAGTTATGAGTGTGTTAAAAGGTTTTTCATGTTGTTTAATTATGGAAAGAATAAGATTCTCATATTTTATTGTGAATTTTTTCGAATTTGTATATGTCTAGGATTTGAGATTTACATTGGATGGTGTCAAGAATCATGGTATTTC
Source organism: Nicotiana glauca (assembly GCA_026770625.1). Taxonomy (NCBI): domain Eukaryota; kingdom Viridiplantae; phylum Streptophyta; class Magnoliopsida; order Solanales; family Solanaceae; genus Nicotiana; species Nicotiana glauca. The sequence goes on from MU769309.1 coordinate 88,442, forward strand.
TATATCATTATGGATTTTACATTTTGATATTAGGAGGTGAGGTTAACAACTTTAGATTCACAGAATGTCTCTTTAGAGAACGTATCTCCATTGTGGGACTTTTGGGGTGCTTAAGAGGGAATACATCGGCTTATGGACTTTAGGGTGTGTGATTTTATTCTAGGATCTTATGTGATGAGTTTTGGGTTGAGGATAGTGGTATTATGGCGAGAAGAAGTATCAACTTGAAGGAAATTCAAAAGAAACTTGAAGAAATAAGGCAACTTGGTAGTAGGTTGGATCAGCATGGTAATAGACATGATCAGTTCTTTGGGTACTCATGATGTGGTAAGTCTCTACAAGTGTTTTTTGTAAATGCCCTTGGGTTATTGGTGACCTGTGTGGCTTGGTTGACTTAGGGAGATTCGTTTCTAATGGTTTGGTTGAGTGCAAATGGGTTTCGAAGAGTTTTTCGATGGTTTCTACCAATTGGGATGGATATTTCTTATCGACGTGAGGACCATTTAGCGTATCATGATTCCTCCTAGATAAGATTAAATGGAAGGTTCCTGGTTAATTGAGTATGTATGTTTGTGACTCAAAACGGATTATAAAATTCTTGTACTTTTCCTATTATGACATGATAGATGCAGTGTGCTGTGTGGGACTAAGGTTTGCATGTGCAAGGTCACGGGTCAAATTTGAAGGGAAGATCATGAATTCTTAGGCAACATAGATGGTTCCAGATGACTAGATGAAGGATATTACTACTTGGTATTGCCTGAGGAGAGTGTATATTCAAAAGGCGCATTGAGTTTTGACTTATGGACGCTTCATGGGTATTGTGGTACTTGCCTGGCTGATCGACTGTTTATGTTCAGATTTTTTTATGTGGCATGGAAAAATTATAGAAGTATTTCTCGGGGGATGATTAGGTATAAGAGATGTGTTAATCATTCGGGCGGTGGAGTTGGGATCATATATGGTGGTTCGTGTGTTTTATGGATTTGGAGAACAGTAAGTTCTCATGAGTAGATTGTTTCGTGATTATGGATTGTAAAAATATGGTCAAAACTATCCAGAGAATGGTATGCATTATGCTTAGATCACTGTGGAATTTTGGAGGGTTATTTATCTAATTGTGGGTGACCATAGTTGATCTGGGGTCCATTGGTAGGTACAATAGGATGTGTATTCTACATTGGGTCACATTGGTTGACTCTATACTGCTGTTATTGAGGGATGTGCCATTCGGTTAGAGGTGAGCTTATTCATGTTATGATATGTTCTATGAGTTACCCTTCAATGCTACAGAGGTTATGATTCGTTGGGTACTAGATGTCGAATTGTGTGTGGTCGTTAATTTTGAGCATTTTGGTTGGAGATATTTCAAATGGACTAGAGTTTGGATGGGGTCACGCATTGCAGCAAGGGTATGTCGGGATATCATCTTTTGTAATTGATTCGTGTGTTTTGGTTCTACGGTTTGTGATGGGTTCTTAGCATTGCATTGTGGTGGTACTTGTTGAGCTTGCAAGACGATTCTCTCATTTGAGTCATATTTTTATGTTTGAGTACACTTGAATTGTTGCGTATTGGTGCACGGATTGCACATTTTGTGGCTTAAGGTTGTGTTAATGTGGCATGTCAGTAAGGCGGCTATATTTGATAAGATGAGATCGTCAGACCTAGAATGGGTGCTATTGGATTTGTTTGTGGTATATTTGGAAGAATAATATCAGAAGTCGGCTTAGAAATTATTGATATGATGAATGGTTATAAGTTTATGTGTTCTTCTTTCATCATCTGCATTGTACGAAGGTTTTAGAACGAGGTTTCTTTTGATATGAGGTTTATTACCAGTACCGGTTTATTTTTAAGCATCTACGGTGATTAGAAATTATTTCTATGAGTATTTGAGTTATATGTTATATTATGTGATTGTGTCTTGGTTTATGGTTAGGGCTCGATGTAGTTTATTCATATTTTTACGGTGTATATATGCGAGATATGGGTTTTGTTGGAATTCCAGATGTTGGAAATTGGATTCTTTGGTTTACAGGCTGAGGTTGAAGTAATGATGTTCAGTTATGCTGTGTTATCAGTCCTATATGGAATAGGGTGACGTGGGATCACCCTCGGTATGTGTATGTGTAGGTTACACGACGATTTGATGGCTTCGGAATGACTCTTGGCACGTTTGAGGACAAACATATTTTTAAGTGGGGGAGGATGTAATGATCCCACGGTCATTTTGAGCATTTACACTTTGCTCGGTAGTTTGAGGGCATGAGTATCTCCGCATGATGTATTAGGACTTGTGTGAATCATCGGTTTTGGTTTTAAGGTAATTCAGAATCGATTTGGAAGAATGAATTTCATTATTAAAGCTTTAAGTTGGAAGAGTTGACCAAGTTTGACTTTCATGAATTTGACCCCACAACAGAGTTTTGATGGTGATTCTGGACTCGGGCATATGCTCGGATTTGCAATTGGATATTTCTAGAAGGATTAGGCACTAATTGGCGAAAGTTGAAAATTTGAAGGTTTGGAAAGTTCTTAAGTTTGATCGGAAGTTGACTTTGAGGATATCGGATTTGGATTGTGGTTCCAGGAATCGAAATAGCTTAGTTATATGATTTGGGACTTGTGTGCAAAATTTGAGCTCATTTTGAGTTGATTTGATATGTTTCGGCGGGTGTTTTTGGAAGTCGAAAGTTCATTAAGTTTGATTTGAGGTGCGATTTGTCATTTTGAAGTTGTTATGCATGATTGGAGGCTTGGAGTAGGTTTGTGTTATGTTATGGGATTTTTTGGTATGTTCGAATGGGGTCCCGAGGGGCTCAGGTGAGTTTCGGATAGGTTTGGATTGTGTTGCGCTCGTTTTTGATGTTTCGATGTCCTTTCTTCAAGCATAAATGGTACCACATTAAGAAAATGAGGTCCAATTTCTGTTTTTATTGAAGCATTAGATTCGTATCGTAATTACGGAGCTATATAAAAAATAATGGTCAAATTTGGACATCGTATGAGGAGTTTATGGTCATTTTTCTAAGAATTGGGTTGCTAGATTTTTCAGATTAATTACGAAATTGCTACTGACTTCGTATTTAAAAATCTGCACTATTTCTAAATGTTGAAACAAACATATCTCTTCCATTATAAGGTCAAGTGGAGTGATTCAAAAGCCTAACTTGACTGAAATTTCACAAGGAATCCAATTGGAGGCATCAGAAACGAGGTTCAGGATCATTTGTCACACAAAACATTGTAGAACAGCTGGGCAAAAATATTTATTATCGAGGGTTTGTTCATTTAGTCATATTTTGAGTTGGGGAGCTCTAATTTGGATAATGTTTTAGGATATTTTAACCATATGAAATGGGGCAAGTGATCTCTACTAAGTTTTTGTTATATTTCCTGAATCTATCTTCGTTTTCGGTAATTGGATTGTAAATTTTAAAGAGAAAAATGTGGGGGGTTTTGTCTAAAGTTGTGTGAATTTTGAGTCTTGAACATCGATTCGGTGTTGGATTTGGGTGAAACTAGTATGCTTGGAGTCATAATTAAATGGATTATCGAATTTTGCGAGTTTTGTCAGGTTCCGAGGCGCGGGACCAGATTTGACTTTTTGGCCAATATTTTGGATTTTGATTAAAGATTCAACCTTTATCTATTGGTTTTGTTTCTTTTAGCATTATTTGATGTATTCGTGTTTCTTTTGACTTGTTTCGAGCTGTTTAGAGGTCGGTACGGGTAGGATGGCATTTTTGGAGCATCGTTTGGCTTTCTTGGTATGTATTTGTCTTGTTGGAGGTAATTAATACTTTTAAACTTGGTGCTGAGGGTATGAACCTTGAATATACATGTTATGTGTTTGGTTTTGAGGTGATGCACATGCTAGGTGATGGGCATGTGGGCGTGCACCGTGTGAATTGTGACTATGTTATTTTTGTGGTACTGTGTAGTTACCTAATTTTATCTATAACCATGAAATCTCTACGTACTAGGATATTGATAGGATCAGGATGCACACCACAGCAAGTATTATTGATTTATGATATGAGCGGGTTGAACGCCGTAGAAGATGTTATTAATTTATGTCATTATTGCCTTATTATAGTGCTTGAGCTGAAGGAGCCCCTCCGGAGTCTGTATACACCCTTAGTGAGTGCAGGTACCCACTGAGTGTGAGTGCCAAGTGCGAGTGCTGAGTGACTTGGAGAATTGAGTGACTGCGAGGACTGAATGACTGCGAGGATATGAGTGATTGGGAGGACTGAGTGCATTGATTCACTGAGAGTATGCATATGGTTTCATCACTGCATTGTATTACAGTTGGCATGCATACATTGACAAGTAAGCTTAGAGATGTACTTTCCTCATGCTGTTTGATAATGAAACATCTTATTTGTTGTTGAACATTTTTGGAAAAAATCACAGTTTTCAAACTTACTCATATTGTTGGTATTTTCAGTGAAAGATTTGGGATTTACTATTATACTTGAAAAGCATGCCTATTTTGAGTAACTGTGAACGAGCTGAGCATCATATCTCTTAGTTATTTTTTGTACCATCTTATTTATATTGTTATGAACTGATGCTGATTATTGGAGTTGGACTCTTACCCTTATCCCATCTCGTCACTACTTTCAACCTAAGGTTTGATTTGTTAGTTATTGAGTACATGGAGTCTGTTGTACCATACTATACTTATGTACCTTGCGTGCAGATGTTGGATGTTGATGTTGCTGTGTGTGGCAGGAGCTAAATTTGAAGATGTATATGCGCTCCGGTTACAGCTGCCTGGTAGCTTTAGAATGTTTAATCTGTTCATGTATATTTCAAACATATGACGTATTTATTTCATACCAGCTCTGTAAACTCTAAATCCTAGAAGCTCGTGATTTGTACTACTAGTCTTTGGAAAATTCTTGTATAGAAGCAATTGTATGATCGCTTATTTTCCCGATAAATCTAATTAATTTGAATAGTTGTTAATTTGGCTTACCTAGCGAGTTGGGTTAGGTTCCATCACGACTAGTTGGATTTTGGGTCGTGACAAGTTAGTATCAGAGCTCTAGGTTCATAGGTTTTACGAGTCATGAGCAAGTGTCTAGTAGAGTCTTGCGGATTGGTCTGATGACGTCCATACCTATCTTTGAGAGGCTACATGGCATTTAGGATAACCTTCCCATCTTTCTTTTCTTATTTGTGTGGCATTGATTCAGCTTGAAGTGTAACTCTTTGAATTCCCTCCACGTATCGTATGCGCATGTGCACGCTCGGTATCGGCTGTGTGTTGACATCCAATTTTGTCCCACTTTTCTTCTAGTTTATTTTCTTGAGATTATAAGTTATTAATATATCGAATACTTCCTATTTTTCAATACTATTTTTTATTATTTACTATTGCTATTATTATTATTGTAATTATTTTATCACTAATAATATTAGTACTATTATTATTACTATTATTACTACTACTAATATTCTTATTAAGACTATTATTACTACTGCTATAATAATGTTATTAATATTCCATTTAACAATTAAGATAATAAATATTTTTGTAATATCTCATAGCTATCTTTACTAAGTGCTAGCAATTGTTATCTTATTAAAAGTTGTTAATAGTCTAATTAGTAATAACGTTATTTTTATATTTAGAAGCCCAAGAGAAATAAACAAAGTAGGAATTAGAAAACCAACCAAGTCCATCATTTTCAGCTTACCCACTAAAATTGACCCAATGCAAGACAATTCAGGCAGCCCAGCAAATTCGGCTGACCCCCTATTCCAATAACAAGTCCATTACGTTGAACACTTTTAAGAATTAGAATTAGTGAATCAAACAACCTTTTTCTTCTTTCTTCCTCTTTGGTGAAAGGTCACCTACCTCCATCATCCATGGCAGAAACTTTCCCCTCCAATTTGAGTAAGTTCTTATCTCTCCTTTATTTTTTCTCTCCACACCACGTGAACCTGCCGAATCCATAAAAAAAAAGCATTCAACGTTTAGTTTCAAACATTCTCTTTGACTACAAATTCAAAATTCAAAATTCTTAATCTCCAGCTGTAGACATGTAATTTTTGACTCTCCCTAAGATTTTTCATATTTTAGCATGTAAATATTTAATTTATGCCTAATAGCGCTATTTTAATTAATTTTGATATTTTTACTTTATTTTAGTACAAGAAAAATAAAAATTACAAAAAATATTTTAGAATATGTATTTTTCATAAATCCAAAAAAAAATAGTACATTATTTTTATCTTTATATAATTTCGAAAATACAAAAATAGTTTCATGTCTAGTTTAATTAATTAGGATTAACTTTGGCATTGTGTATCATTTCTATCTAATTTTTACAAAAAAAAAAGTCATTGTGTAGTCTAGGGGATCCTTCTAGACTTTTCTTTACGACAAAAAAATAAATACAAAGACCCTAAGGACTTAAAACAAAAAGACCTAGGGACTAATTGATAAATACACAAAATTACACCTAGACCTAGACTCTACCTATAAATTAATGCCTAAAGAATCTAAAACGGGGGGGG
>MU769309.1:95768-134012 GCA_026770625.1 Nicotiana glauca
GGGGGGGGGGGGGGGGGGGGGGGGGGGAGCTAATCAGTGCAGCTTTCACAAGAGACCCCCACCCCCGCGTCCTCATCTTCTTCACACCCCACTCCCCGGAAACCCAACGATAAAGAACTCCATCATAAGCAGTGCCGCCGCCCCTCCTCATAACACCAGCGATCAACATCCATCTTCACCCGAGCTGAAGCAACCTTTAGCTACATAACACCAAGAACGACCGCCCCTGTATTATCTTCTTCCTCGCACCCCATCTTCGGATAAGAACGCAACAACCCAAAATGGACCCCATCATTTTCTCTTTGACGCAGCTTCAGCCATAAACACACGACTCAAACCAGCAGCTGCTTCTTCCTCATCTCACAACTCCGACGACCCACCATTGAAACCGATGAGCGCGCACACACACACAACTACCATTCCACCCTTTCACATCTGCTGCTACATGACTGGCCGGAAATATAGCAGAAATAGTGACAGAACGTGAGAGGTTTCAAGTCATCGAGCCGTTGAGGTCGTCGCTATCTATTCGAGGCTCAGTTACCGGTTCGAGGTTCAGGTCATTAGCTCGCTTTTTGGTTCATTGTATCGGAGGCTTCTCTCATTGTATACGTTAAGGAAAATGCAACAATAAAGGTCAGATTCTTTCTTTGTTGTCTTGTTCTTATCACTTTCATCTGTGTGTTAAGGGATATGATTTTGGTGGTTTGTTTTGTAAACTGATACTTTATATTCCGTTTTGTACTGTGATTCAACATGTTTCTGGAACGTGTTCCTCATGATTACCAGCCGCTTATGGTTATGATCAATGTTCTTAAGTTCTGTTGTTTGGGAATGTTCTTAAGTTTTGTTGCTTATTCTCTCTCAATTCGATTTTGTATTAATTTTCATAAACTGTTAAAATACAATTTTTGTGAGGATTGTTGTTGGCTGTAAAATGCTAAATTGATGAGGAAGCATATGTATTAATATGTCTGTTAAGCTTTGAAAACACTCACAATTTTCACGTTTGTGATTTTGAAAACGTTAAAAATAATTATAAATTAGTTGATATTGTAGTATTCAACTAGGGATGTTATTGTTCAAATTTTAAATACATTACAAAGGTTAGCTATTGCGTTAATTTTTGATAGGTTTAATTTAATAAGGTAATTTGCTTTATGTTTTGTTTAAGAGTTTCGTTGTGATTTTATAAAAAAAAAATATTGTGTTTGGAAATAAAAATCATTTTATCTTTAGACATCTCTTCTGTTGCATTTTGTTTGATGTAGGCGTGCATATTGATTTTGTTAGCAAGAATCTCAAAGTAAGAAAAATACAATACTCATAGTTTGCTTTAGGCTTGATTTAGACACAATTGTGGTTACGTATACGTTCGCGTAACATGACCATGATCCTAAATTAATTGGGAGTATCCATTCGCGTAACTTCGATCATTCTTTTCTTAATAATAAAATGGGTTTTGGGCCTTCCTAGTTAGCATACTTGAATTAAGAGGTTTTCCTCTTGTTCAAGCGTGAACTTGAACTTGAGGCCCAAATTCCTGAATTACTTTTAATAATAGCAATTCGCAATGCTAATTAATTAGGCCCTTTAGAGACAAGACTTGGCAGAAAATAATAGCTCCTTTAGGTTGGCCTTAAAATAAAATAAGGTGCGCCGCGCTAAATAAAATCTCGAATTGCGTGGCTCTCTTTAATTACTTTATTAAAATATTTAGAATTCGGAACGTGCCATTTAGCGAATTTTCATGGCCTCTAGGAAAGTTAACAACACGTTAGTCGCTTTAGGCGCGTTCTTTAATAATTTTACCTTCCTAAATTCAGGTGTGCATTTCATGCGACCCAAAACCAAATCCCAAAATGTTGAATAAAATGTGTTGAGGATCTGGGTGCATTTCATGTGATGTGATCCAAAAACATGTTTTAAATGACGTTCAACTTCTTAAAAATTGACTAAAAGCGGTAAATAATTCTAAAATTGCACTGTAGGTTTTAACATGTATTAAAGTCAGATTTTAGCAAAATATAGGAGTTTAGCGACCGTGCTAGAACCACTGAACTCGGGAATGCCTAACACCTTGACCCGGGTTAACAGAATTTCTTACCCGAATTTTTGGTTCGCAACTGTTAAACATAGTCAAACCTTTTCCTTGATTCGAGATTCAAACTGTGACTTGGGACACCATAAATCTCCCAAGTGGCGACTCTAAATTTCTTAATAAACGAATCTCGTTTCGATTGTCCTTTAATTAAAAAAACTCCTTTTACACCCTTCACGGGGTGTAGTAGCGGCAAAAGGAAGTGTGACAGCTCCGGCGACTCTGCTGGGGATTAAGAACCTAGAACTTTTGTTTAGGGTTCAGAATTCAAGCTCAGTTAAATTGTTCTATTTGGCTTTATCTGATTTTTCTACATGTTTTATGCCTTATGTGCTAATTGTTTTACCGCTTTGATATTTGTTGAATTGTATATAAACTATTACGAATCCCTTCCTCTCTCTGTGTCTTCTACATCATGGATAAGGGTGCACTTCGTGTAGCTTCTCTTCTGTTTAGAGTCTTTTACCATTTAGAACGAGATTTGGATAAGTTGCTAATCCGGCGGAGCTTCTGTATCCCCGGTACGCTCCTTCCCCCTCGGCCCGAGTTGTCCGCTCGGGTAAGCCAGGTCTAGACCAATAAACCTAGGGTTTAAACCTAGAAGAACAAAACCTCATGCCGGATCCCTAGTAGGAACGCTTGTTTGCATCATGTGCATTTGACTTAGGGGACTCAACACAAGGGTTGGGTCCGTCTAGGACAGGTGTACCCAAAATAACAGACCATCTTGATGCATCCTATGTGCTACATGTTACATTTATTCAAGGGTAAAAGTATCATTTGGCGGACCAATGATAGCTGAGGGCAAATGAAAAAAATGAAAAAAAAAGAAAAAAAACAATGAAAAAAAAGAAAGAGAAAAGAAAAAGAGAAAAAAAGAGAGGGTGAGGTGTGAAAATAAAGCAAGTAGGGACCAGTTTTGTTTTGTTACATTTTTTTTGTTTTGATTAAGAAAAAGACCAAAAAAGAAAAAAAAACATGAAAAATCCAAAAGATTTTGCATTTTTATCATTTTACAAAAAAAAAAAAATCAAAAATAAAAAAAAAGAGGAAAAAGAAAATCCAAAAAGAGTTTGCATGTCTCATTTGCAAGGAAAAGACGAAAAAAATATGTTTTCTCTAAATTAGTTGTTTTTTTTTTAATTCTCAACCGAATCCAATCTGCCAGAATTACGCATACATGATTCTCGTCTTTCGGGGCGTGATACGTAGGCAACCCACATAGGGTCCGGTCTTCCTAGTAAATCTTAGGTTCTTGGCTTTGCGGGGTCTTAGCCAAATTTTGCACTTCTAGCCACCTTTTGGCCAAATAAGTCATTTTGAAAAAATAATCGCAACCATGTCTTGCATGTGTCTAATAGGGAATGTTATTGCCTCACATAGTGTTGGTTTAAAAGTTTTCTCGTACAGGTATGGATCTACTGGCGAGAGTTTGAGCATGACAGATACCCCAGGATCGTTGCATTCACAAGTTGCTTAAGGAGATTTATTTTATTTTTATTTTTAGCTATTGAGTATTTTTTTATGTCGTCATCTACTTTCTAAATTCTGTACAGTGATGTTAAGTTTTGTTATTGTACTTTTTATTTTATATTTGACAAGGTGTGGTGTAATTCAAAAATTCAAAAAAAAGGGGGGAGATGTTATATTTTATATTTCCGTTATAAATTTTCTTTAAGAATGCTAGTTCTAGAAAATGAAAAAAATTTGAGGTCATTTGTTTTATCATTTTCATTGCTTGTTTCGAAATATTGCGTAAGGATATCAATTGAAATTCAAAATATTTTTCTATGGTTTATTCTTTACATTTTCTTCTTAAAAAAAGGAATCAAAAATATTTTTCTCTCGTAGGATTTTTTCTTAATAATTTCCATAGAGTATTTGTTTCAAAAAGAAAAGAAAAAGAAATGAAAAAGCATGCCCGTTAATCTTGAGTTTAGAATAGGTCACAGAACATTAATTCTAGAAAATTCAAAAATGGATTTGCTTCTTTTATTTCTTTTTACTCATCAAAGTAGTCTTTTAAAAAAAAAAAAAAACATCAGTTTGTTCTCAATCTTCCAGAACTACGCAAAGATCTGATTCATGCGGGGTCATGATACGTAGGCAACCTACATAGTGTTCGATCGAATCATTTTTTTATTTTATTAAAAGAAAAAATGGAAAAAAAAGAAAGAAAAAGAAAAGGAAAAAAAGAGACTTGTAGGATGTGAGAAACGAGAAGGAAGAAAAGAGCGATAAAAAAAAAGGAAAAAAATGAGCGAGCCAAGAAATGCTAGAAAAAGCAAAGGAAGGAGAGGATTGAAATGAACAAATTGGGATGATGCCATATGACCTTCATACCCTCGAAATCATGTTAGAACCGATAACTATGACTAGGTGCACTGCACGCAATGTGAGATTTTTGCTGTTAAATGCCCTAACGCTAACGTGATGGCTTCATTTTGTTATATTCATAGCAGAAAGGTGGTTGGTTTATGGCTTTAAAGTGGTAATTTCTTTCTAAAAAACAAAGTCAAAAGGCAATGGTAGACAACAACAAAATTGGGTTGGTTGATACCGGGCCCGACAACACCGCTTGCCCACGGGGTTCAAAGTGCCAAATTTTAACTTGTATGATGAGTGTGGAGATCTGGTAGCCCACCTGAGGGTCTATTGCAGTAAAATGAGAATTGTTGGATAGAAAGAGGACTTCATGTTGCCATATTTCAGTGAGAGCCTGACTGGGGTAGCTTTGGACTGACATACTCATCAAGATGTTGGTAAGTGGCATACATTGTGCGACCTGGCCTAAGATTTTGTGCGGCACTTTCAATACAAATTAGGCGTTACCCTAGACCGCTCCACCCTATCTAAAATAAAAAAAACCGGAAGAAAGCTTGAGGGAGTTTAGGCTAAGATGGAAGGAAACGAAGGCAGAAAGGTGATTTCACGCCCATCGGAGAATCCTACACAAGTTGGTTTGAAAAGTTAAAGCATTATGGCCTGATTGAGCTACTCCTCGGATATACTCTAGACTCATATGCAAAAGGCTTTGATCCTTCTGTGCGGTGCATGTGCCACTCTGATGTCCAGGGGCATAGTATTAAAGATTGTCGCTCTTTGAAAAAGGAAATAGAGAGAATGATTCTAGAAGGGGTAATTGTGGTCAATGACAGTGGCAGGGAGCATGCGAATCCTCTTGGAACTTGTTGATTAAAGTTGATAATGGTATTGGCAATATTGATGCGAAACTCAGTGGCTAAGATGCCGTGCTTGATATTTGGGAAGGCGCTCTATTTCTTGGTCAGCCGAATTGAATTTTTGGTGGTTTATTTTGTTGTCGTTTCTGCTGTCCGGGTTATTTCAGGGTTGTAATCTGGATATTGTCTTGTGACTCAAACCCTTCTATCCTTTTATTTTGCCTGTTTTATTTAGTCGTAGTAACTCGTTTAGTGCTGTCTAGGTTTGTTCCAGGGTTTTAACCCTAGTCTAGTTTGCTTGTCTTGTTGTTCGAAGCGTTTCATCGCCTGTCTGGTGCAATTTCCTATTTTCTATTATTTCTAGGCATTTTCTTTTGTTTAGTTCTCTTTTCTTTCTACAATTCTTTTCATGTTGGTTCTATTGACATGACATGCACATATAATTCTCAGTCTGGTTTTAAAATACAGTTTAGTCATGAGCAATGAAATAATGTTGAGGATGTAGGGGCACTTGAAGGAGATAAGAACACTTTAAGATCACTTCGAGCTCAAATTGTGTGAAACTGGGGCAGATAGAACATAAAGAAATACTGTTGAGATGCATCGTGCCGCATCGGTTTGAAGCTAAAGGCAAGTTTGCCCCAAGTTTATAGGGGTCGTTCGTGGTACCGTGATTCTTGTCCAATGTGCTGGGTAATTGACAGATGCAGAAGGCGAATATGTGGATATGGTTATCAAGTTTGGTACAATCAAAATGTCACAAATGTTTTCCTTGGTTTGTTTAATTGTGTTGCTTGTACTTGGAATATTCTGAAGATTTGGAATGACGAAGGTATTTTGTTCTGCTATCTAAACACTTTATCCTTTGTTACCCCTTTGAGCCTCATTTATTTTCTTTCATACCCCTCTTTTGGAATCGATGATAGAATTTGTAAACATAAGCATGGAAAGTAAGTGTAGGAAGAAGAAAAAAAAGAGAAAAAGAGAAAAAGAGAAAAAAAGAATAAGGAAAAAAGAAAAGAAAAAAAAACAAAACAACAAAAGGAGAAAAGAAAGAAATAAGAGAAAAGAAGAGAAAGAGGAAGAAAAGGAAAGAAAAGTCACAACAACAAATTAATCTCTGTGACATGAACTACGTTTGACTTGATTCCGAAATGATACGTAGGCAGCCTCTCTCTGAGATTCAATCACACTAAAATAAAAAACCAAAAGTCCCCAAGAAAGAAACTGGGGCAGAAGTTGTGGATTTTGTGAGAAATCTGAGTCTGAAAGTTGTAATTTTGAACCTATGATGAATTATTTTGAGCCTTTGATACCTTTTCTTTCTAACCCTATCCAAAAGCCCACATTACGGTCCAAATAAAGACCTTTTGATTAGTCTTCAAGAAATGGCAAGTCGAGCAAGTAGAGGTGATTCATGCCAGGGGCAATACTCCGGTCCAAACAAGGGAAATGAAGAATGAGAGAGTCTTGTTGATGAAAACTCTCACGGGTACCACAATGCGATGAAAGCTGAGAGAAATAAAAAATGAGAGAGTCTTATTGGTGAAAACCTTCATGGGCACCATAAGGCAACAGTGAGATGAGAGAAAGACCAAAATGAGAGAGGCTTGATGGTGAAAACCCTTAGGGCACTACAAGTCGAATAAGGATTGTGAATCAAAGCGGGTAAGTGGAGCATTGAAGCCCAGTTTCACGGCAAAAAGGTACAACAAGAGCTGAACATCAGATTTGCTAAACAGAATAGGCTACAGGTGCATGTCAAGGTCGTTAGAGTCGATATCCACATCCGATAGGTTTCTACTTTGTAGTTGTCTTGTTACGAATCGTCTCTTTCACTGCCCTTATACTATGTTCCTTTTGTCTTGTTACTTCCCCCTCCTGAGTCTGTTTGGTCATAACAAGTGAGAAACGACTTCAAAATCTATCACCAAGCTTTCCAATTAAACAAAACGGGATTTGGTGAACACATCAAAACATCAAGTCAGGAAAGAACAGCAAGCACACTGAGTTGGCAACAATCAACATGTTTTGGGATCCTTGTGAAATCCAAAGGCTTGGGATATGTCAATTCATGAACGATGCAACAAACGAAGGGTTAGGGCGAACAGATCAAAGGTATTTCCTATGATAAGACTGATAAAAGGTGTTAAACCAGTGACGAGCAAGACCTTCCAAGCAGAAATCAAAGTTACCATGGCGAATGGGGGAGCTGTAGACCTCAAGGACCGGACCAGGGGTTTAAGTCAAGAAAGAACAACATACATCTTAAGTAGGTGGCAATTGGCGTGCTTTGGGATTCGTGTGAAATACAAGGGTTTGGTATGTATCAATTCAGGAATAATGCAACAGATGGAGGGTGTTAGGTGAATGGATCAAAGGCATTTTTGATGAAAATACAAAAGGTTTGGTACATATCAATTCATGAACAATGAAACAAGATGGAGGGTGTTTGGCGAACGGATCAGAGATATTCTCTGTGTCAAGGGTAACAAAGAAAGTGGATAGTCAATAAACAAGCAAGGCCTTAGAGTAGGAATCATTTATCATGGCAAGTGAAGGAACAATAGATCTCGAGGCCAAGGCCAGTGATTTAAATCAGGAAAGAACAACATGTGCGCTAAGTTGGTAACAATCAATATGCTTGGGGGTCCATGTGAAACACAAAGGATTGGTAAATGTCGGTATGAGCGGTGCAACAGATAGAGGGTATTGGGTCTGAACAAGAAGAAGTATTTTCTGGGAAATGGTTAGTCCAGTAATAAGCAGGGTCTTCGAATGGAAATCAGTTATCATGACAAGTGAAGGAGCAATAGACCTCAAGGTCAAGGCCAATGGTTTAAGTCAAAAAGAGCAACATACACACAGAATGGGGGCAATGGACGTGCTTTGGGATTCATGCGAGACACAAAGGTTGGATAGATGTCAGTTCATGAGCAATGCAACAAATAGAGGATATTAGGTCTGAACAGAGAAAAGGTATTTTCAGTGATACGGATGACAAAGAAAGTGGGTAGTCAATAAACATGCAAGGTCTTCAAATGGAAATCAGTTAACGTGGGAAATGAAGGAGAAATCGCCCTCAAGATTCAAGTCTACAAACCAACCACCACATTTTAAACTTACAAGATTTTTCTTTGATTGAAACAGGGGTAGAAGTTTCGTTTATTTTGGAGAAACCCTCTGCAAGGAAAGACAGCACCCAAACAGGTATGAATGAAAATTCTCAGGGCCCTCCTGGAAAATGGGACTTAGTTTAAATTCCAAAACAATCATGAGTAGCTTAATTTAGCATAAATGTACCCCAAAGGAGCATAAGTTGGTTTCAAAGTTTGCTTGTTTAAGATGGGATTCAATTAGGAGTTTTCAGGACCCTCCTAGACAATGGGAAGTAGTTTTAATGTCGGTTTAGATAACAAGATGTGGTGGAAGTCGTACTTGCAATAGATATAGCGTAGGTTAAAACTGCCTTTTAACTAGAAGTTGTCAGGACCCTCCTGGATAATGGGAAGTAGTTTAACACCGTCACGACCCAAACCCCGGTCGTGATGGCGCCCAACACCTTGTTAGGCAAGCCCGACCATTCGAACACTCTCAACCCAGAATACAAAGCCCCTTATCGGTCATTTGAATTTAAAACATCAGTTAAGCAAAATTTCAATCTGTGATAACCATAAAAACAGTGCGGAAACCACAATAATAGCAGTACAGCCCCTATCAGATCTGGCGTCACAAGTCAGAGCCTCTAGATACAACTGAGCAACATCCTATACATATGAAAGTCTAGGTGTGGAAGTAAAAGAAAAGACAAGAGGAGAAATCGAGTCCTGCGGACGCCGGAAGCTACCTCGATGACTCCGACAACTGAACTAGGCAGAAGCAATAACCTCAGCTATGCCTCCGGGATCCCTGTATCTGCATACAAGGTGCATGGAGTAAAGTGAGTACTCCAACTCAGTGAGTAATAGCAATGAATAACAATTGAAAGTAAGAAATCCTGTAAGAACATTACACAGTTCTATAACCAACAGTAAGGACAGTAAAGATCAAATAATTAGGGAAAACTGGTGAAAATCTCTTACAGTCCAAAAACTTACCAATACTACTGCGGCACACAGCCCGATCCATACATAATACTGCTGCGGCGTGCAGCCCGATCCAATTATAGTATATACTGCTGCAGCGCGCAGCCCGATCCAATAATAATAGTCGTTACGCTCACTGGGGGTGTGTGCAGACTCCAGAATGGCTCCTACAGCCCAAGCTCTATAATACTACGGCGTGCAGTCCGATCCACGTAATATATCACTGCGGCGTGCAGTCCGATCCTATAATATACTACTGCGGTGTGCAGTCTGATCCATATAATATACTACTCCGGCGTGTAGTCCGATCCATATAATATACTACTGCGGCGTGCAGTCCAATCCATATATGTATATACTGCTACGGCGTGCAGCCCGACCCTGTGTATATCAAATACCCTCACTATGGGGTCCTTGACCCCTCTCAGTCAATATACACTTGGCCTCTCGGTCCCACTCAGCTAAGACGGGGTTTTCAACCCCAGGTATTCCTCATTTAGAGTGCAAATTGCTTAGACCGGTTCATATTATGTTTTACAGTTAAGGATATGACTGAGAGTATGTTTTCAACAGGTAAAGTGAGGTCATTTAGCTCAACATGCTCCCTAAGGGTTCTACAGATTGGCACAAGGCCCCAAACGTGGCAACTAGCCCAAAATATACGGATATAAGTGTAGTCTCAGTCAAAAGTACAGTAAAGTCATCAATCGGAATGGACCAAGTCCAAATCCCTAGCAGTAACATTACCACGCTCATCATATGGCGCGCATCTCATTTCAACATAGCACTACATAGTGCAAATACGGGGTCTCAAACCCTCAGTACATCATTCATAACCATTACTCACCTCAAGCTGGCCGAAATCCTAGCTCGCCTTGCGCTTCCTTCGCAAATCGACCTCCTCGAGTGTAGAATCTGACCAAAACCACAAGGAATATGTTAAAATAAGCTAATGGAACATAACCCAACTGAAAGAACTCGAAAAATACCCAAAAACACGAAATTGGCAAAACCCGAGCCCCGGGCCCACTTCTCGAAAAATTACAAAATTTACATCACCGGATTCCTCGTTCGCCACGAGTCCATACATATCAAATTTGCCTAAATCGGAGTTCAATTTCCCTTTCAAATCCCAAATTTTTCATTTCAAAAAAACAAGCCCTAGTTCTTCCAATTTCTACCCAAGTTTTCAAGAATTAAAGGTTGATTCTTTAATAAATGGTGTTTCTAAGTCACGAGACTTACCTCTAATCAATCTTCCTTGAATCCCTCTTCAATTTTCCCAAAGAGCTCCTAAAATACTCAACAATGGAGGAAAAGTGACTAAAACTCGCGGATGAAATGTTTATAACCCTTCTGCCCAGGCCTGGAAAATCCTTCATCGCGTTCAAGTACAGTACCTCGCATTCGCGAAGGCCAATCTCCCAGACCCTTCGCGTTCGTGTAGCATGCCTCACGTTCGCATAGACCAAATGTCCCCAGGCCCAATTTTCCTTCTACGCGTTCGCGATTACTCTTCCGCATTCGCGTAGCACCTCAACCCACTATTTCGCGTTCGTGACTCCCCCATCGCGTTCACGAAGGCCAAAATCATAGCCTCCTATTTTTCCTCTTCACGTTCAAGAGACTCTCCTCGTGTTCGCGAAGAAGGAAACCAGATACCAGCAACCAGCAGTTCAAAATTTTCCAAAAATGACCCGTTGGGCATCCGAAACACACCCGAGGCCCCCGGGACCTCAACTAAAAGAACCAACACATCCCAAAACCTCATTCAAACATGTTCCAATCACTAAAACACCTCAAACAACAAGAAGACCATCAATTCACATCCAATTCAAGCCTAAGTTCTTTTAAAACTTCCAAAATACACTTTCGATCAAAAATCCGACCAAACGATGTCCGAATGACCTGAAATTTTGCACACACATCCCAAATAACAAAATGAAGATACAACAACTCACGGAATTTCATTCTGACTCCCGGATCAAAATCTCACCTATCAACCGGAATTCGCCAAAATACTAACTTCGCCAATTCAAGCTAATTCTACACCGGACCTCCAAACACAACTTCCGATCACACTCCTAAGTCAAAAATCACCTCCCGAGCTAACCGAACTATCGGAATTCACATCTAAGCCCTCTAACTCATAAGTCAACATCCACTTGACTTTTTCCAATTTAAGCCTTCTTAAAAGAGACTAAGTGTCTCATTTCCTATCAAAACCATTCCAAATCAACCTGATTACACAAGATACGGATAATGAAACATAACGAAGCTGAGAATGGGGAAAACGGGGCGGTAACTCATGAGACGACGGTTCGGGTCGTCACAAAGACCTTTTAGATAACAAACGTAGTGGGAGTAATGCTTTTAGAAGGTATAACTTAGGTTCGTAATTGTTAGGAGTTGTCAGGACCTCCCTGGATAATAGGACTTAGCTTTCAAATTCTTATAATAGTTGGTAGAATAATTCAGTTTAACACTCACCCATGTGCCAGCCACCAAATTGGGGCAAGAAATTTTCTTTGTTTGTTATTTTATTGAAGTCAATCGTCCACCTGGAGAACAAGGGAATACATTTCAAGTTCAGCAGTCAGGCGCCCACCTGGAGAACAAGGGAATACATTTCAAGTTCAGCAATCAGGCGCCCACCTGGAGAACAATGGAAGTAAAATTCAAATTTTAGCTTTCAAATTTGTAATATTTGGTAATATGACGCGCCCAGCCACCAAACTGGGGCAAGAAATTTTCTTTGTTTGTTATTTTGTTGAAGTTAGGCGCCCACCTGGAGAACAAGGGAATACATTTCAAGTTCAGCAGTCAGGCGCCCACCTGAAGAACAAGGGAATATACTTCAAGTGGCTGGAATCAGGCGCCCACCTGGAGAACAAGGGAATACATTTCAATTTCAGCAGTCAGGCGCCCACCTGGAGAACAAGGGAATACATTTCAAGTTCAGCAATCAGGCGGCCACCTGGAGAACAAGGGAAGTACAATTCAAATTTTAGCTTTCAAATTTTTAATATTTGGTAACATCACGCGCCCAATCACCAAACTGGGGCAAGAAATTTTCTTTGTTTGTTATTTTGTTAAAGTCAGGCTCCCACCTGGAGAACAAGGGAATATATTTCAAGTTCAGCAATCAGGCACCTACCTGGAGAACAAGGGAAGTATAATTCAAATTTTAGCTTTCAAATGTTTAGTAATATTTGGTAACATGATGCGCCCAGCCACCAAACTGGGGCAGGAAATTTTCTTTGTTTGTCTATTTTATTGAAGTCGGGCACCCACCTGGAGAACAAGGGAATACATTTCAAGCGACAGCAATCAGGAGCCCACCTGGAGAATAAGGGAATACATTTCAAGCGATATCAATTAGGAGCCCATCTAGAGAATAAGGGAATACATTTCAAGTGTTAGCAGTCAAGAGCCCGCCTAGAGAACAGAAGCATACATTTCAAGTTCAACGGTCAAGCATCACTCAGAGAAATGGAAAACATTTCAGATTACAATTCAAGGTAGCAATAAAAGAAGCTCGCGGCAAGAGTGCAAGTCCACAGTCCGAGGTGAACAACAGAAGTTAGTCACAATAAAGAAAAGGGAAAAAGGGCAAGAAGTTAATCCAACTGCAGGAGTTTATGGAAGATATGAGCTTCTCAAGACATGGTTGAGGTCACAAGCACTACATGTTCGGTATTGATTCGAAAAGCTGAGGAAGAATGAATTAGCACATGCAACTAGCAAGCATCAAGGTTCAGATCCAAAGTCTCCATGAAGGACCATTCAAGATTCAAGATCAAGCTTCAGAAGACTTGTAGATAGGAATCTTGTAACTCATAGTTGATAGGCTTAGCTAGTCTTTTTCATGTTTTGATTTTTGATAATAGGGCTACGGACCGGAACCTCGGCAGAACGACACCTTGACTGGCTCTCCACCTCGGCATACTCCATCGCCTCACTCACCTCTGAACTACACGTGGCCTGATTCCTTTATAGCTAAGTATATGTAGGCAGCTGTAACGACCCGACCGGTTGTTTTTAGAATTCATGCCCCGATCCCCTATTAACTATTTCCCCTAAGTTCATTCTACTATTTTGGTTTGCCGAGATGTTCGGTTTTGAACTTCGAAGAGTTTTGGGGACACTTAGTCCCTAAATGAGAGCTTAAGTGTTGGAAAGTAGTCTGTAGTCAGAACAGTGTAAAGACGACCTCGGAATGGAAATTCGATGGTTCCGTTAGCTCCGTTAGGTGATTTCGGGGTTGGGAGCGTGTTCGGAATGTGTTTTGGAGGTCCGTAGCTAATTTAGGCTTGAAATGCCAAAGCTTGAATTTTCAAAGTCTCCGGTCCGATAGTGAGTTTTTGATCCGAGGGTCAGAATGGAATTCCGGAAGTTTCAATAGCTCCGTCGTGTCATTTGGGATGTGTGTGCAAAATTTCAGGTCATTCGGACGTGATTTGGTTAGGTTTTTGATCGAAAGCGTATTTTGAAGATTTGGAAGTTCATAAGCTTTATTTTTGGTTAAATCCGTCATTTCGATGTTGTATTATGTGATTTGGAACTTCGAGCGAGTCTGTGTTAGGTTATATGACTTGTGTGTGTGATTGGTTGAGGTCCCGGGGACCTCGGGTGTATTTCGGATGCTCAACGGGCAAAGTTTTGAATTAGAAGGGAAAACAATTCGCAGAAGCGGACTCGCTTCTGCGATGAGAGAACCGCACAAGCGGAAATTGGGAAGTTTAAGGAAACCGCAGAAGCGGTTGTTTTCCGCAAAAGCGGAAATCACTAGTATGAAATAGAATAATCCGAGGGTTTGTTTCAAAAATTGAAAAATCAATTGGGAGCTCGGGAGAAGGTGATTTTGGGTGGATTTTGAAGAGAAGATTAGTGGGTAATGTTTATTTAACCTTATTTAGTTGTTTTCTATCAATATCTAGTTAAATCCACCATTAAAATTCGAATTCAAGGTCAAAATTGCGGAAAATTGGATGAAACTTCTTAGACTTAATTATTGTGATTTGAATGGGCATTTGACATCCGATTTGGGAGATATTTATATGGTTGGACTCGTGAGAGTACGAGGGTTCTGAAAATGTTAAAATTATTTGATTCCGAGACATTGGTTGGAGGGGCATTTTGGTCATTTTACCTATTTTCGGCTCTAAATTTTATAGTGAAATCAGTTGTTTGCAATATTATTTATAATGTGTGATTTAATTAACTAGATTTGGGCCATTTGGAGTCGAGAACTCGTGGCAAGAACGTGTTTGCTAGTTGATGTTAGCTGGTTCGAGGTAAGTATCTTGCCTAACCTTGTGTGGGGGACTTCCCCTTAGGATTTAAGTCATCTATGTTGATTGTATTCCTTGCACGCGAGGTGCTGAGTGCATGTCCGGATTTATTTGTGGTAAATTGATCCTTTAGGATTTTAGATCCTTGTAATCACCGAATATGAAGTTGTACTTGAGCCGATTGATGAAAATCCTATTTTATTTAAGTTGTTAACATTTAACTTTCTTTCTTTTTTGCTTTATATTACTTGAAGCCTATTACTTGTGTTAGACTAGGAAAGCATGTCTACCTAATATAATTGCCTAATTGCTAAGTTGTTTAATCGTACTACGTGAAGCATGCTAGGCTAGTTCTATCCGCTACTCCGTTTTTCATATTTATCCCTTGGTTTGTTTCTGGCTGTGATTGCACTTTTATTTTGGGATTATGGGACGGTGTCCCGGGAGATCCATTAGACAGTTGAGGAGAGGGCTACAGGACGGTATCCTGGGAGACCCTCATTAGTATTTGAGATTGAGTGGTGTTTACCTTGTGTTTCTGTTTTATCCCGGTAGTTATTATTGTTTCATTGATTCGCCTTATGACACTGCTGTATTTATAATTTTTGTCAGATTTCCACCCTGTTAAATTGTTGATATTGTGATGCACGAGGTTTCTGCCGTGCGGTTGTTGATATTGTGATGCACGAGGTTTCTGCCGTGCGGTTGTTAATATTGTGATGCACGAGGTTTCTGTCGTGCGATTTTTATTGAAAGGTTGCACGAGATCTTTGTCGTGCTATTGTTGTTATTGATGTTTTGCACATGTTGCGTAATAAGGCGGGATATGTTATATGCTTATATGTGGGTTGCGCATGTGGAGGAATAAGGTGGGACATTGTTATGCACGTGTGGCGAAATAAGGCGGTGCCTATTATATTATTTATTGCACACGTGGCGAAATAAGGTGGGCTATGTCAGGGATTGATTATATATGTCATGGATTGATTGTATAGAGTTGTGACAGCCTGTTGAGGCATTCCTATTTGTTTCTATTGTGATTGTGGATTGTTTACCTGTATGAACGTTATCTCTTGGGAGTTGTGAGGGATCATCGTACGTGCGGTCTCTCCTCCTTTTCATGCTTTATGGTTGGTAGAATTTTGTTAGAAACATTTGCACAAACATACACGTAGCTGAGTACTCCTATTAAAGGTGAATTCCTCCTGATTTTTTTTCTAAGGGTGGAGGTACGCCTCACTTATCCATTATATTTGGGAGAGTGGCCCTATTTAGCTAGTTAGTTGTTGGTATGATCATGATATTGATGGGGCACAGGATGAAAATTGTTAGATTTCAGATGCTGGGTCTTCGCGAGTTGTGGTTAGTCCGAGACTTGGTGAAATTTGTGGAAAGAGTGGGATAAGTCCCTCGGTGAACATCATTGTACGATATGAATGATTGACTTGTTTCTTTTCTTTTGCTGTGTTGTGACCTTAGGATTTGGGTTGTGATTTTGCCATCGTTTCGTATCATCGTTTATTATATTCTTGTTGTTAATTGTTATATTACCCCTTATTGTGAATTGTAGCATTTTTGGTCGTTCACGCATTCTTTACATATTCATATGTCATTACCATTATTCCTATGATTATACTATTTATCGACCGGTAGGTGCCTTGACCGTTCCTCGTCACTACTCCATCGAGGTTAGTCTTGGTACTTACTGGGCACCGCCGTGGTGTGCTCATACTACTCTTCTGCACATTTTTGTTGTGAAAATACATGTACTCCCGTTCAGTTCTGTCAGTCATGGAAGGAGGCCTATTGGTAGAGACTTCAAGGTATATCTGCTACATTCGCAGACCGAGGAGTCCCTTTCCAGCTTTTCTGTAATAAGTATAGTTCTTCCAGTATTTTCTCCTTTGTGTAGATATTCTTGAGTTAGAGCCCCTTATGTATCCCTTAGCTTGTGATTTGTGAGTTTCCGGGTTTTGGCAAGTTTTGTTAGCTTTGAGAATTATTGTGGTATGTGCTGTCACACCTCCTTTTTCGCTACTACACCCCGTGAAGGGCATAAGAAAAGGAGTTTTTCCAATCAAAGGACAATCGAAATGGGATTCATTTATTAAGAGATTCAGAGTCGCCACTTGGGAGATTTATGGTGTCCCAAGTCACCAGTTTGAACCCCGGATCGAGGAAAGGGTTTGACTTTGTATTACAGTCGCGAAATAGAAATCCGGGTAAGGAGTTCTGTTAACCCGGGAGAAGGGGTTAGGCACTCCCGAGTTCCGTGGTTCTAGCACGGTCGCTCAACTGTTGTATTTGATTTTATCTGATTTCAGAACATGTTCTAACCTATATGCCTTTTTATTAATAATCCGCTTTATCTATATGTTTATTTTTAATAAGAATTGCAACATCGTAAAAATGTATCTCGAACCACGTCGCACCAGTGCACCCGTGGCTTATGACTTATTTCGACTTCGTTGAGATTTTTGGATTTGGGTTGCATGAAATGCACACCCGTATTAGGAAAGTAAAATTATTAAGAATCGCGCCTAAAGCAGCTAACGTATTGATATCTTTTGGGAAGGCCGTGAAATTCGCTAAACGGCCTATCTCGAATACTAAGTATTTTTAATAAGTAATTAATGAGGGCCCCGCAATTATGTATTTTTATTTGGCGAGGCTTGTCTCTTCTATTTTTAAAAGGCCGAACTAAAGTATGCTAAGTTTTCTATATTTTTTTCTAAAGGTTAATTAATCATAAAATATAAATTCGAATCCCAAATTCAAGTCCGGATTCAAACAAAAGGATAAAACCTTTTAGCTTGAACCCGCTACCTAATTCAAAACCCGATTTTATATTTATGATTTAATTTCCTTGCTCCTAATGTAATTTCAGCATAAAATAATTCAAAGTGACTTTGGGCCTCAGGAAATTCGGCCCAATAATTATGCTGCAGTTCGTTTTAATAAGCAAAAATTGGTATGGGCCTTGGCCCAGCTAAGCCACATAATCTTTAATTTTAGAGACAAGGCTGTCTCATTCAGGCCACAACCTTCTTTGGGCCTGTGATTTACTTCAAATTGAACAGGCTGATTGGTTTAAATGAAGAGAATCACGAGATCGAATCAGATTATTTGCTAATTGACTATTAATTGTATTGTGAACGGAACAAATTAATCCTTATTTCAGCTGTATCTATAGTTCTCTTATTTCAAATTATACAATGAAGTTAACTATCAAATTTCAGAATTAGTTACAGTAATCGACATAACAAAATATGAATCAAGCTAAAAATTACTTTAATAACATTTGATTACATTAATAATCTAATTTACGCTAAGTAAAAAAAACTAATATGATCATTGCCTATTAATGATCAAGTTTGTTCTAAACGGAACCTATGTAATTGCCAAACATGCACTGCTCGATTTTTAAACAGGACAGAAACATACAAAATTTCCACAAGAATCATAGTCAATATCAAATAACAGTCTATGAATTTACTTACAATTCCATACAAGAGCTCTAAGATCATTCCTAGCTCATTTCATTTACAATAGATTCAAATTATTGTCCATATGCAATTATATTTCCTAGCTTATAAAACTGTGATGAAACTATGAATCAATTAATAGTACGAAAAAGGTAGATGAACAATTTATTTTATTTTTTAGTCCATATTTTGAGTTTACAGGAGTGTACCTGGAGAAAGAGAAAAGAACAAGTGAGAAATCAGTAGCAATTTACGCAGCAACATCAACATGATGATTAAATCCAAACACAGCCTCACAACACCCAGGATTAAGCCACAGAAAGATATTTAAACCAGAGGAAAACACACTCGAGCAGTCCAATGCAATTTCACAGAATTTCAATTACTAGAACTGGAGAAAATCAATACATAGCCTTCAAAATGATCAATGAAACAGTAACCTTTTGGATTTTTCTACTAGATTCTAATGTTTTTGAGTTTTTGAAGTGATGAATTTCAAAATTTAGATCTAAGAATGGCAGATTGCTTTTGGGAGAAATTTCAGAGTTTTCAAAACTTCTTCGACAAGTAAAATGTATGCCTATTTATAGAAAAATTCTAAGGTACTATTTCAGATTTTTTATTTGCTCATTAGTCCTTTTTTTATTTCTTTAAAACTCTTATTTTTAACTTGTAATACAATTGGCTACACTTATTTATTAAGAATTATACTAATACCCCAATCTAGAACATTCCAATCTAGTGTAATTCCTTATCTACCCTCACTTCACTTTAAAATCTACCAAATTACCCTTTTCCTATACCCATATTGCTCCTAGAGTTATATTATAACTACCATTAGACCTTTTCCTTTACCCAAAATACCCTCCCTTCCTTTTGTTAATTACTACTAAACCTGTTTTATATCCCCAAAATGCCCCTGAAGCTAAATTGAATTTACTAAGTAAACCTATTGCAATTCAACCCTTTTACCCCTGAATTTATTTAACCCAAATCTAATTTATTTTAATTCTAACATTAACTAACTACTAATCAAAAATCTAACAACTATAACCAATCCTAATTATCAAAACCGTACTAATATCAGAAACTAACAACAGGAACAATTCAAATTACTGCAAGTGAACATACGAAACCAAAAAGTCTAATTAACTACTAATTAACCCTAAATTGATATCTAATAATTCAACTATCTAAAAGTAATCCAAACAAATAATGACAGAATTATAAAAGACTAAACCGTATCGAATTTTATAACCTAAAAGTATTATTAACAGAAATTAAGAAACAAACCTAGTTAAACTAATAACAGACCATAAACGGAATTTAACACAAATAAAACAGACACATGCAAAATAAGCAGAGACTAAACAGAAAATAAAGAAAAGGATTAAAGAAATCTTATCTAGGGTTTTTCTTCTAATAGGCTTGTTCCGATCACTTTTGGGCCAAATCCGCGCGAACCCTTTAAGACTTATGACCCGTAACATCCCTAATGGTATGTTTTTCCAAAAGAAAACATCCATTAGGGGTGTTACGGTCATGAGTCCCCAAAAGTTAACCTGAGGGATTCTTGATCAGAAAATTTTAAAATTGCAATTTTGAGAAGTTCTGGTGGGTTTTGAGGCAAGTGGGTATGGGGAGTGGGTAGATGACACTTAGACGTGTCTATGGTGTAAATGATGGGTCATTTGGGGTAAGTGTTGTTCGCCGGAGTTAGGGTTCCGGCAAAACAAAATTGAATATTCGAGCAGAAGGGGAAATATTTGAAGGAAACGAAGTAGAGGGGTGGAAAGAGGGGTTCAAGACGGTCATACGGTATAATTTTGGTGGAGTTTGGCATAAGGTGTGTTTCCCGCCAGCGAGGGTTCCGGTAGGGTCTGTGGAACAGGGCGGCTGGAAGGAAGATGAAGAGGATAATATGTTTTAGATTTTTTCTGTAATATGGTATCTTTATTTAATTCGCACATTAGTTAATGGCCCTTGGATTAAATGGTTTTGAACGGCTCAGATTATTTGACACCTACACAGTGTCGTTTTGTCTTAATGAAATCAAGCTGATGGTCGCTGGATTAAGGACGATCAATGGATGAGATTACAGGACGCCAGATGGCGTCGTTTGATGGGGAAAGGCGATTGGGTCGGGTGAGGGCAGATGGGTCGTGGACTGGTGGTGGTTTGGTTTGGGCTGTGGTGTTTAGCCCAATTAACAATCTTTTTCTTTCTTTTATATTTTGCTTTTCTTGTATTTTAACTCATTTTATATTTTATTTCCATTTTTGTATTTATTTTTATTTATTTTTCAGCTTATATATTTTTATATCAAATTTATTTTCTGATTTTTTATAACATTAAGAAATTAAACTAGCAATTAAACTAATTAGACCCTGAAACCATTTAATCACTAATTTGCAACAATTTTCAATTAAAACAATAAAATGCTATTTTTGATTTTTTTCTTAAATTGTTCCGAAATGAATTAATGCTAAAATTGTGAAATTAAAAATTCTAATGCACATGCTTTTTTTTTTGTATTTTTAATATGAATTATTATGCAACTAATTAACTCAGAAAAATGCAACAAATATCAACAAAAATTGTAAAAATCAAGAAAATTATTTTGTTTGAATTTTTAGGAATAATTTGCTTAGGGAAAAAATTACGTGCTCACATGTGCCGAGCAACACTTTATACCCTGTTTATTTTCCCAGTTCAGTTTTATTTATTTTCTTTCGCAAATTTGGCTTATTTCCGCATTGTTAGGCTTACCTAGTCATAGGGACTAGGTGCCATCACGACATGTTCATGGAGGGTGAACTGGGGTCGTGACAAGTTGGTATAAGAGCTCTAGGTTCATAGGAGTCACAGATCACAAGCCGGTTTATTTGAGTCTCGTGGATCGGCACGGAGACGTCTGTACTTATCTGCGAGAGGCAATGTAAACGTTAGGAAAAAATTCAACTTCACTTGATTTCCCAGTCGTGCGAGATTTTTGACATCCACAACCCTAAACCTCTGTCTTCTAGTCTCTCACAGATGGTGAGGACATGTACTACTCGAGGCGATCAGGCACCCGCGCCCCCTGCTGCAGCCGTCGGAGGTCAGGGCCGGGGTAGAGTTCGAGGACGCGCACGAGGTGCAGCGAGAGCGCCTGTGCGAGCTGCCGCCGAGGTACCACCAGTAGATCCAGCCGGAGTCCAGGCACCTGACACGCCCACTGCTACTACTACCCCAGCTATTCAGGAGACTTTGGCACATTTCATGAGTGTGTACACCACTTTGGTTCAGGCAGGATTGCTTCCCCTTGTTGCAGCCACATCCCAGGCCGGGGGAGGAGCACAGACTCCCGCCGTCCGTGCTCCTGAGCAGCAAACGCATCTTGAGCAGGTTCCAGAGATTATTCCTGCGCCACCTACGGCACCAGTTCAGCCCGAGGGAATGGCAGCGGCTTCCGAGCAGGAGCAGATGAGACTAGAGAGGTTCAAGAAGTATGATCCTCTGATGTTCAGTGGATTAGCATCAGACGATTCCTAGGGGTTTCTTGATGAGTGTTACCATATTCTCCGTACTATGGGTATCTCTGGATCGAGCGGGGTTTCCTTTACTACTTTTCATCTTCGAGGAGCCGCCTATGATTGATGGCACACCTATGAGTTAGACAGTCCAGATGAGGCAGCTTCACTGACTTGGACTCGGTTTTCAGATATGTTCCTGAGAGAGTTTATTCCTCAGAGCCTCAGGGATGCATGGCGCGCAGAGTTTGAGCATTTGCACCAAGGTGCTATGACCATCTCGGAGTATGTTGTCCGTTACACTAGCTTGGCTAGACATGCCTCAGCGTTGGTTTCTACTGTTCGCGAGAAGGTTCGCCGGTTCATTGAGGGGCTTATTCCTAGCATCAGGTCCAGCATGAACCGTGAGTTGGAGATGGATATTCCATATCAGCAGGTGGTGAACATTGCTAGGAGGATAGAGGGTATGCATGTTAGAGAGAGAGGGAAGGCAGAGTCAGGAGAGAGAGAGAAGACAAGATCAGGAGGGAGAGTTTGAGGAGGTGAGGAGTCCTCATAGACCGAGGAGATATACAGGTCCTTATTTTGGAGGCAGGGTGCGTCATAGTAGAGGTTTTATGGGCTAGCCAGTTTAGTTCGCATTTTAGATGCAGCATGGTAACTCAGGTGATCATGGGTCTCCGAGTACCCGTACCGCACAGTTCCCACTGCCTCGTCAGCAGAGAGGGTGTTTTGAGTATGGAGATACTAACCACATGGTGAGAGATTGTCCCATACTTCAGACTGGTGTGTTCCAGGGAGGTATTCAGGCAGGTAGAGGGCACCCAAGAGGGGGAGGCCCGGCTCGTTGATGTGTTCCATATGGTAGGCTTGAGGTCGGTACGCCAGTTGAATGCATTCAGGTACGGATTTGGTTTATTGTTAAGGGGAACTATCTGTAGCTCATCACAGTTCTACTTATCGGGGCGGATTTCCTTATTTGTTGCTCCATTTATGGGAGCGCTTCATGATTTGCACTCCGTCTATGTGATTATCCTGTTGGGAGGTTTTATGAGTGATAGCCATGTCTATCATCTGATTTTTTTTAGCCGTTGTCGAGAGTTATGAGGCTAGTAGTATTTCCCTATTGTTTGTTTTGGTAGGCTTGATGTGACTTCTGAGCATTCTTGGTTAGGAGCTGTGATTTCTATGCACCACCGGTGTGGGAGCTGGTCTGTGTTGTAAATTGTAGACGGAATTGATCTATGAAAGTCTCTAGATGGGTTGATGTGATCCCTACTTGTGATTTAGTGCTGAGGGCGGGACCCTCGTGATTTCAGGTGATTGATATGTTGAGACTGGGCTGTGTACTGCGGTGAGAGTTATATTGGTATAAGATCCTTATGATTCTTTTATATGCTTTCATTCTTTCTTGTTAGATGTTTTTGTTGATTTGTGTTTTAGAAGAATTTGTGCTAGTTGATTTGTTGTTAGTTCTCTTGTGTGTTTCCTTTCCTATATTCAGTCATTTCCGTTCTATGCTTCTTGAGTTTAGCTTGTGGGGTGTGTACCCATTGGTGTTGGTTGAGATTTGGTTAATCGGGTGTTCTGTCATGTGGTTTTCGTGGTTATTGTATCATCACCTGTGTTGTGGAGGTTTGAAAGGATTTCCTATCGGATATGAGGATTATGGCAGGTACAAATTTGATCTCAGGCAAGTATTGCTAACAGAAATGTTATTGTGGGCCTATGTGCGGTGTGTCATGTTGTATGGTTGTACCCTGTGTGTGTTGGCTTGGATTGAAGTAGATGGTTGAGACTGATACCGGATATGGATGTAGGATCGGGTCTTTTGAAAAGGGATGAGAGGTGAGAATTCTGGCTTGAAGGCTTATTGGTATTGCTAGACAGGCTAAATTTCAGTTGAGATGGTGTCGTCATGCTTATATGGATTGGGGTGATGTGGGATCACTCGCGGGTGTATGTGGGAAGTGTGCACTCAGTGACTTGAGGGTTTTAGGTGTGTTCTCTATGCTCGTTCGAGGACGAACGAATGTTTAAGTGTGGGAGGATGTAACGACCTGACCGGTCGTTTTTAGAATTCATGCCCCGACCCCCTGTTAACTGTTTCCCCTAAGTTCATTCTGCTATTTTGGTTTGCCGGGATGTTCGGTTTTGAAATTCGAAGAGTTTTGGGGACACTTAGTCCCTAAATGAGAGCTTAAGTGTTGAAAAGTGGTCCGTAGTCTGAACAGTGTGAAGACGACCTCGGAATGGAAATTTGATGGTTCCATTGCTCCGTTAGGTGATTTCGGGGTTGGGAGCGTGTTCGGAATGTGTTTTGGAGGTCCGTAGCTAATTTAGGCTTAAATGCCGAAGGTTGAATTTTCGAAGTCTCCGGTCCGATAGTGAGTTTTTGATCCGAGGGTCGGAATAGAATTTCGGAAGTTGCAGTAGCTCCATCGTGTCATTTGGGATGTGTGTGTAAAATTTCAGGTCATTCGGACGTGTTTGGTTAGGTTTTTGATCGAAAGCGTATTTTGAAGATTTGGAAGTTCATAAGCTTGATTTTTGGTTAAATTCGTCGTTTCGATGTTGTATTATGTGATTTGGTACTTCGAGCGACTCCGTGTTAGGTTATATGACTGGTGTGTGTAATTGGTTAAGGTCCCGGGGGACCTCGGATGTATTTCGGATTCTCAACGGGCAAAGTTTGGAATTAGAAGGGAAAAAAATTGCAGCAAGGCTACTGATATTTTCGGTTCTGCGGCTTGCAAAAGCGGCTTGGCAGCCGCAAAAGCGATGGAGGACTGTTGGGCAGAAGCTGTAGAAGCAAAGGAATTTCCGCAGAAGCGGACTCGCTTCTGCGATGAGAGAACCGCAGAAGCGGAAATTGGGAAGTTTAAGGAAATCGCAGAAGCGGTTGTTTTTCCGCAAAAGCGGGACCGCAGAAACAATCCCTCGACCGCAAAAGCAGAAATCACTGGTATGAAATAGAATAATCCAAGGGTTTGTTTTAAAAAGTGGAAAATCAATTGGGAGCTCAGGAGAAGGCGATTTTGGGTAGATTTTGAAGAGAAGATTAGTGGGTAATGTTTCTTTAACCTCATTTAGTTGTTTTCTATCAATATCTAATTAAATCCACCATTAAAATTCGAATTCAAGGTCAAAATTGCGGAAAATTGGATGAAACTTCTTAGACTTAGTTATTGTGATTTGAAAGGGCGTTTGACCTCCGATTTGGAAGATTTTTATATGGTTGGACTCGTGAAAGTACGAGGGTTCTGAAAATGTGAAAATTATTCGATTCCAATACGTTGGATGGAGGGGCATTTTGGTCATTTTACCTATTTTTGCGCCCTAGCTCTAAATTTTATAGTGGAATCAGTTGTTTGCAATATTATTTACAATGTGTGATTTAATTGACTAGATTTGGGCCATTTGGAGGCGAGAACTCGTGGCAAGAACGTGTTTGCTAGTTGATGTTAGCCGGTTCGAGGTAAGTATCTTGTCTAACCTTGGGTGGGGGACATCCCCTTAGGATTTGAGTCTTCTATGTTGATTGTATTCCTTGCACGCGAGGTGACGAGTGCGTGTTCGGATTTATTTGTGGTAAATTAATTCTTTTGGCTTTTAGATCCTTGTAATCACCGAATATGAAGTTGTACTTGAGCCGATTGATGAAAATCCTGTTTTACTTAAGTTGTCAACATTTAACTTTCTTTCTTATTTGCTTTATATTACTTGAAGCCTATTACTTGTGTTAGAATAGGAAAGCATGTCTACCTGATATAATTGCCTAATTGCTAAGTTGTTTAATCGTACTACGTGAAGCATGCTAGTCTAGTTCTATCCGCTACTCCATTTTTCATATTTATTCCTTGGTTTGTTTCTGGCTGTGATTGCACTATTATTTTGGTACTACGGGACGGTATCCCGGGAGATCCATTGGACAGTTGAGGAGAGAACTACAAGACGGTATCCTGGGAGACCCTCATTAGTATTTGAGGTTGAGTGGTGTTTACCTTGTGTCTCTGTTTTATCCTGGTAGTTATTATTGTTTCGTTGATTTGACTTATTACACTGCTACATTTATCATTCTTGTCAGATTTCCACCATGTTAAATTATTGATATTGTGATGCACGAGGTTTTTGCCATGCGGTTGTTGATACTGTGATGCACGAGGTTTCTGCCGTGCGGTAGTTAATATTGTGATGCACGAGGTTTCTGTCGTGCGGTTGTTGATATTGTGATGCACGAAGTTTCTGCCGTGCGGTTGTTAATATTGTGATGCACGAGGTTTCTGCCGTGCGGTTGTTGATATTGTGATGCACGAGGTTTCTGCCGTGCAATTGTTGTTGAAAGGTTGCACGAGGTCTTTGCCGTGCTATTGTTGTTATTGATGTTTTGCACATGCAGCGTAATAAGGCAGGATATGTTATATGCTTATATGTGGGTTGCGCATGTGGAGGAATAAGGTGGGACATTGTTATGAACATGTGGCGAAATAAGACGGTGCCTATTATATTATTTATTGCACACGTGGCGAAATAAGGTGGGCTATGTCAGGGATTGATTGTATAGAGTTGTGACGGCCTGTTGAGGCATTCCTATTTGTTTCTATTGTGATTGTGGATTGTTTACCTGTATGAACGTTACCGCTTGGGAGTTGTGAGGGACATGCGATCTGTCCTCCTTTTCATGTTTGATGGTTGGTAGAATTTTGGTAGAAATATTTGCACAAGCATACACGTAGCTGAGTACTCCTATTATAGGTGAATTCCTCCTGATTTTTTTTTCTAAGGGTGGAGGTATGCCGCTCTTATCCATTATATTTGGGAGAGTGGCCCTAGTTAGCCAGTTAGTTGTCGGTATGACCATGAGATTGATGGGGGACAGGATGCAAATTGTTAGATTTCAGATGCTGGGTCTTCGCGAGTTGTGGTTAGTCCGAGACTTGGTGAAATTTGTGGAATGAGTGGGATAAGACCCTCGGTGAAAATCATTGTATGATATAAATTGTTGACTTGTTTCTTTTCTTTGCTGTGTTGTGACCTTAGGATTTGAGTTGTGATTTTGCCGTCGTTTCGTATCATCGTTTATTATATTCTTGTCGTTAATTGTTATATTTACCCCTTATTGTGAATTGTAGCATTTTTGGTCGTTCACACATTCTTTACATATTCATATGTCATTACCATTATTCCTATGATTATACTGTTTATCGACCGGTAGGTTCCTTGGCTGTTCTTCGTCACTACTCCATCGAGGTTAGTCTTGGTACTTAATGGGCACCGCCGTAGTGTGCTCATACTACTCTTCTGCACAATTTTGTTATGTAGATACAGGTACTCCTGTTCAGTTCTGTTAGTCTTGGAATGAGGTGTATTGGTAGAGACTTCAAGGTATATCTGCTACGTTCGCAGACCGAGGAGTCCCTTTCCAGCTTTTCTGTAATAAGTATAGTTCTTCCAGTATTTTCTCCTTTGTGTAGATATTCTTGAGTCAGAGCCCCTTATGTATCCCTTAGATTGTGATTTGTGAGTTTACGGGTTTTGGGAAGTTTTGTTAGCTTTGAGAATTGTTGTGGTATGTGTCGAGCGGTACTTTAAACGTTGTTTATTTTTCCAGTTCAGTTTTATTTATTTTCTTCCGCAAATTTGGCTTATCTTCCGCATTGTTAGGCTTACCTAGTCATAGGAACTAGGTGCCATCACGACATGTTCATGGAGGGTGAACTGGGGTCCTGAAAGCAGCTCAGATACCATGGCTCGGTCACATTCCCCTCTCTCTTAGGTCTAGTCTCTCCAAATAAGGTTCGGGTCAAAAAACCTGTCTAGTCGTTCTTTGTCTGAAAACTCTTCGTGTTTCCAGTCAAAGAGGGGCAACTGTAGACATGTGATTTTTGACTCTCCCTAAGATTTTTCATATTTTATCATGTAAATATTTAATTTAGGCCTAATAGCGCTATTTCAATTAATTTTGAAATTTTTACTTTATTTTAGTACAAGAAAAATAAAAATTACAAAATATTTTAGTTTATGTATTTTTCATAAATTCAAAAAAAAAAATTGTACCTTATTTTTATCTTTATATAATTTTGAAAACACAAAAACAGTTTCATGTCTAGTTTAATTAATTAGGATTAGCTTTGGCATTGTGTAACATTTCTATCTTATTTTTACAAAAAAAAGAAGTCATTGTGTAGTCTAGGGGACGCTTCTAGACTTTTCTTTAGGACAAAAAAATAAATAAAAAGACCCTAAGGACTTAAAACAAAAGGACCTAGGGACTAATTGATAAATACACAAAATTACACCTAGACCTAGACTCTACCTATAAATTAATGCCTAAAGAGTCTAAAAAGGGGATATNCCCCGCCCCCGAAAATCCAACGACGAAGAACTCCATCATAAGCAGCGCCGCCGCCCCTCCTCATAACACCAGCAATCAACATCCATCTTCTCCCGAGCTGAAGCAGCCTTTAGCTACATAACACCAAGAACGACCACCCCTGTATTATCGTCTTCCTTGCACCCCATCTTCGGATAAGAACGCAGC
Organism: Nicotiana glauca; assembly: GCA_026770625.1. Taxonomy (NCBI): domain Eukaryota; kingdom Viridiplantae; phylum Streptophyta; class Magnoliopsida; order Solanales; family Solanaceae; genus Nicotiana; species Nicotiana glauca. Next base: position 123,969 of record MU769309.1, read on the forward strand.
AACCCAAAACGGACCCCGTCATTTTCTCTTCGATGCAGCTTCAGCCATAAACACACGACTCAAACCAGCAGCTGCTTCTTCCTCATCTCACAACTCCGATGACCCACCATTGAAATCGGTGAGCGCACACACACATAGAGCTACCATTCCACCCTTTCACATCTGCTGCTACATGACTGGCCGAAAATATAGCAGAAATAGTGACAGAACGTGAGAGGTTTCCAGTCATCGAGCCATCGAGGTCGTGGCTATCTGTTCGAGGCTCAGTTGCCAGTTCGAGGTTCAGGTCATTAGCTCGCTTGTTGGTTCATTGTATCGGTGGCTTCTCTCACTGTATACGTTAAGGAAAACGCAGCAATAAAGGTCCGATTCTTTCTCTGTTTTCTTGTTCTCATCACTTTCATGTGTGTGTTAAGGGATATGATTTTGGTGGTTTGTTTCGTAAACTGATACTTTATATTCCGTTTTGTACTGTGATTCAACATGTTTCTGGAACGTGTTCCTCGTGATTACCAGCCGCTTATGGTTATGATCAATGTTCTTAAGTTCTGTTGTTTGGGAATGTTCTTAAGTTCTGTTGCTTATTCTCTCTCAATTCAGTTTTGTATTAATTTTTATACATTGCTAAAATGCAATTTTTGTGAAGATTGTTGTTGGCTGTAAAATGTTGAATTGAGGAGGAAGCATATGTATTATTATGTCTGTTAAGCTTTGAAAAAACTCACAATTTTCATGTTTGTAATTTTGAAAATATTAAAAATAATTATAAATTAGTTGATATTGTAGTATTCAACTAGGGATGTTATTGTTCAAATTTTAAATACATTACAAAGGTTAGCTATTGCGTTAATTTTTGATAGGTTTAATTTAATAAGGTAATTTGCTTTATATTTTGTTTAAGAGTTTCGCTGTGATTTTATAAAAAAAAAATATTGTGTTTGGAAATAAAAATCATTTTATCTTTAGACATCTCTTTTGTTGCATTTTGTTTGATGTAGGTGTGCATATTGATTTTGTTAGCAAGAATCTCAAAGTAAGAAAAATACAATACTCATAGTTTGTTTTAGGCTTGATTTAGACACAATTGCGGTTAGTATACGTTTGTGTAACATGACCATGATCCTAAATTAATTGGGAATATGAGTTCGCGCAACTTCGATCATTCTTTTCTTAATAATAAAATGGGTTTTGGGCCTTCCTAGTTTAGTAGCATACTTGAATTAAGAGGTTTTCCTTTTGTTCAAGCGTGGACTTGAACTTGAGGCCCAAATACCTTGATTACTTTTAATAATAGCAATTCGCAATGCTAATTAATTAGGCCCTTTAGAGACAAGACTTGGTAGAAAATAATAGCTCCTTTAGGTTAAGCTTAAAATAAAATGAGGGGCGCCGCGCCAAATAAAATCTCGATTTGCGTGGCCCTCTTTAATTACTTTATTAAAATATTTAGAATTCGGGACGTGCCATTTAGCGAATTTTCATGGCCTCTCGCAAAATTAACAATACGTTAGTCGCTTTAGGCGCGTTTTTTAATAATTTTACCTTCCTAAATTCGGATGTGCATTTCATGCGACCCAAAACCAAATCCGAAAACGTTGAATAAAATGTGTTGAGGATCCGGGTGCATTTCATGTGACGTGATCCAAAAACATGTTTTAAATGACGTTCAACTTCTTAAAAATTGACTAAAAGCGGTAAATAATTCTAAAATTGCACTGTAGGTTTTAACATATATTAAAGTCAGATTTTAGCCAAATATAGCAGTTGAGCGACCGTGGTAGAACCACGGAACTCGGGAATGCCTAACACCTTTTCCCGGGTTAACAGAATTCCTTACCCGGATTTTTGGTTCGCGGCTGTTAAACAGAGTCAAACCTTTTCCTCGATTCGAGATTCAAACCAGTGACTTGGGACACCATAAATCTCCCAAGTGGCAACTCTGAATTTCTTAATAAGCGAAGCCCATTTCGATTGTCCTTTAATTGAAAAAACTCCTTTTACACCCTTCACGGGGTGTAGTAACGGCAAAAGGAGGTGTGACACCCGCTCAAGAGCAAATCCTAACTTTTGCACTATAAATACTTGCCTATAGGACCATTTTGAGGGGGACCTGGAGCAGCCTACATCACACAAATTGTGCCCCTGACGAATACTATCATTTTCTCGTTGTTGATATCATCTCCCAAAAAATCTAAGATTTTTTTTGGAACTTTTGCTTTCTGTCTCGGTGTACTTTGGCCGTAACAGAATACTCGGACTCGTTCAGCTTGAAGTCGGATCTGTCGGTGACAATATAGAGTAGATTCGAGATCGACGTTCCGAGTTCACTGCCCCAAAAACGAGTCCTACTTTAAGACTTGACGACGCCGTAACACCATATGGATTCTGGCACATCATATTCTCATCCTACTCGATATAGAGGCGGAAATAACAAAATTATCCCTTATGGGATGCTGGTTAGGAAGCCAGTCAATTATTCCTTTTGGTTCTCATTGGTGTATCTTTTGTGTTGTTATTTGTTATGGACGATTGTTGTTAAGTTAAGAGTACTGTACGTGTTTAATTCCTTTGGTTGGTTTAGACCTAATCAATCTTTCAAAATCATAGAGCTTTCAAATAACCATTTGCGTGAAACGTGAGGTCTAAATCTATTTTTTGTAATATTTGAACATCTTTTAACTTTGAAATCTATTTCTTTCAATTCCGTATTAGACGTTAAAACCAAAATGAGTTCTAACTTGGAAAACATTTTTAAACCATACAAGTCCAAAAGTCATTTTCCTGAACTATAGAACAGATTCCGTAATCAGTTTATACATCCTCACCTTTCTTGCTTTTGTGTTGCCTAGACAAACATAAATACACAAGAGAAAATCTTCTGGTGAGCTAAACATGGCTCTCTACAACTTCATTTTACTTCATTTGTTGCGTACCTGTTAACTATTTTTAGTGTCATTGATTGTTAAGCTCTTAAGTTACGATACAATTATATTTAACTGTGCAAGTTTTATTTTATAACAAAAGTACTTACTTATCACATAGGTATTACAGTTAACTGAAGCTCTTTAGAATCTTGATATGTCTTAGATTCTAGTTGTTAAAACCGTTAAGGCAATAATAACTTTTAAATTTCATCTGATAGTATTTCTAACACACGGTTGCTGCCATCTATGTTTTTCCTCTCACTGTTTCAAGCATTCAAGTCAACTTTAAAGTATAGAACAGATTTCTTAATAAATTTAAAGGAACTTAGCTCACTTTTACTTTTAGTCCACGACAAAAGTATCTATTTTAACCATTCACTTGCTTTTTAAGTTTAATCTATTCTTTAAGGTTACATTTGCCTAAAAGTATTCTTATACACATTTACGTTATGCTTAGCCTTAATTAATATAAGTCGCCTTAATTAATATAAGTCTGGTCGGTTAACCATTTGATATGTATTTTAATGGGTGCTTTAAAAACCTTCACTTTAGATTAATTGAACCCTTAACTGGAATCTTAGGTTAAGAAGACCATTAAAGAGTTATACTTTATTAATACATTAATCAATTTAGGTGTCCTAATTTGCCTTAGAAATAATTAGGTGGAGACTCTTTAACTTTAATAAAATCAGAATTGCCTATATGTTATACTCTAGTTTGACCTGTGTTAAAATGAGATATAACACTGTGCATTGATGGATTGTGATTCCATGGATGAGGTGCGAGATATGATTTATGTGTGCTAATGATGGGTCAGTGTGGAGTTCATGAGGCCGGGTTTTGATTGTAGCTTGAGAACGGGAATTTCGGTTGTGTGAGCATGTGATTTTAGTCTTACACGTCCGGTAGTGTCCCAATAAGTGGAATTTATGGCCCGCAAGTGGTTGGATTACTAAATAGTGAGTAGGATGTGACCGCCGGGTGTGGTCAGATGATTTGAATGTGATGAAAAGAGTCTGATTGAGATATACAGAGGACTAATGAGTGCTTGATTTCTATCTTGATGTGACGTATAGTCTCGAGTTATGAGTTTGTTGAAAGGTTTTTCATGTTGTTTAATTATGGAACAAATTAGATTCTCATGTCTTATTGATGAGTTCAGACTCATGAAGATTAAGTGATGGCATAGTAGTTGTGGCTGTGAAGGAGTATAGAAATATGCCAGTTGGAGGCTGAGCAGGCAGGTTATCACATGCGGGGTAATCTACGAATGTGTGATCCTTATGATGTTGTGTGGAGAATTTCTTTCTTCTAGCGGTTATACATATTGCGATTTGAGTTTTGATTGGTTGAGCAAGTTTTGTTGACTTTCATGAGGATGAATGCGAGTTAGCAGATAATTTGAAATATTAAATGGTTTGTGTTATATGGGTTTATAAAGGATTTAGTTAAACCTCACAATGGTATTATGGCAATAATAAAGTATGGACATTGTAAGTTATTGCGTATTTTGATATATGTCTTTGAGCCAAGTGGAGGAGTCTGCTATCAACAATTTGATTGCATGGTTATGTGTTGTATAAGTTTCAGTCTGGGGCATACTTGTGGATCGGTTATGACTTGCAGATGTTGGTTTTGAGGATGACTTAAGCAAGGGAATTTCTGGATGCATGATGTATTACACTTTATGGGTAAATAGGAAACATTGAATAATTAAGTTGTTATTTATGAAGAATGTAGTGCACATGGAGTAGAAAATTGCTTGATTGTGTTAAGGTGGGGTTACTTGTTTGGCTATCACCATGCTAATGGAGAATAGGTCGTTCGGCCCGTTTGGGCGTCACAATTGAGATTTGAGCAAAATAGATGACTCTCGAGAAAGTTCTAATGTGTTCAAGATTTATATGTAGCAATTGTGAATTTTTCGAGATTTGTATATGGCTTGGATCTGAGATTTACATTGGATGGTGTCGAGATTCCTGGTATTTCTATATCATTATGGAATTTACATTTCGGTATCAAGAAGGCGAAGGAAAAAACTTTAGATTCACAGAAGGTCCCTTCAGATAAGGTATCTCGGTTGTGGTACTTTTAGGGTGCTTAAGAGGGAATACAATGACTTATGGACTTTAGGGCTTGTGTTTTTATTCTAGGATCTCGTGTGGTGAGTTTTGGGTTGAGGATCATGGTATTGTGACGATTTGAAAAGTATCAACTTAAAGGCAATTCAGAAGAAACTCAGAGAAGTAGGGAAACTTGGTAGTAGGTTGGATTAGCATGGTAACGGAAATGATAAGTTCTTTGGGTACTCATGGTGTGGTGAGTCTTTACGGGTGTTTTGTGGAAATGCCCTTGGGTTATTGGTGACCTGCATGGCTTGGTTGAGTTAGGGAGATTTAGTTCTGATGGCTTAGTTGTGTGCACATAGATTTCGAAGAGTTTTTTGATGATTTCTACAACAACTTGGGATGGATATTTCCTACCAGCGGGAGGATCATGTTGCTTATTGTGACTCCCTCCTGGATGAGATCAAATGGAAGGTTCCTGGTTAATTCAGTATGTATTTTGTTTTTTGCTCAGAGCTGATTATGAGATTCTTGTACATTTCCTATGATGACATAATAGATGCAGTGTGATGTGTGGGACTAGATGAAGTATATTACTACTTGGTATTGCCTGAGAAGAGTGTATATTCAGAAGGCACACTGAGTTTTGACTTACGGATGCTTCATGGGTATTGCGGTACTTGCTTGGCTGATCGACTCCTTATGTTCAGATTTTGCTATGTGGCATGGAAGAATTATAGAAGTATTTCTTAGGGGGGATGATTAGGTTTGAGAGATGTGTTAGTCACTCGGGGGGTAGATTTGGGATCAAATATGGTGGTTCGTGTGTTCTATGGACTTGGAGAACGAGAGTTCTCAATAGTAGGTCATTTCGTGGTTATGGACTGTGAAAATATGGTCAAAGCTAGCAAGAGGATGGTACACATTATGGTTAGCTCATTGTGGAATTTCGGAGGGTTACTTATCTATTTATGGTTGACCATAGTTGATCTGGGGTCCATTGGTAAGCCCAACGAGGATGTGTACTCTACACCGGGTCGGATTGGTTGACTTCGTAATGCTGCTGTTGAGGGATGTGCCTTTCAGTTAAAGTTGAGCTTATTCGTGTTTTGATATGTTCTGTGATTTACCCTTCTATACTACAAGGGATTGTGATCCGTTGGTCATATAAACACATGGTACGATTCTATTTGGGCCTTATAGCAGAATTTGAGCGAGATGAGTATTAATGTGTTGAATAAGTGATTGCACATTTGGTGATGTTTTTTTTCGGCATGTGGTATGTGTTATTATTTCCTCCGTGGTTATGGTTGTGAACCTTGGGTACTGGATGTTGAATTGCGTGTGGTCGTTGATTTTGAGAATTCGGGTTGGAGGTATTTCATATGGACCAGTGTTTGGATGGGGTCACGCATTGCAGCTGGGATATGTCGAGATATGATCCTTTGTGATTGATTCTTGCATTTTGGTTCTACGGTGTGTGATGGGTTCTTAGCATTGCATTGTTGTCACAACCCGAAATTCCCTCCATCGGGAGTGTGATGGCGCCTAACATCACACTTGCTAGGTAAGCCAACGTTAGAGTAGTATTAACAATTTTACTTTACGTTTCAGTGATTAAAAGTAAACAAGCTAAAACAAATAGAAATAAATGCGGAAGTAAGTAAATAGCCTCTTTGTTTATATACTATTACTACCCAGAATCCTGTGTCATAATCCACAAACGCACTAAGATTTCCTACAAACCTTTGTTCGAAAGAAGATACAACTGTTTATCAAGGGAAGTAAAAATAGTAAATATAGGAGCATAGAAGGGGACGTCAGGGCCTACGGACGCCAGCAGGACTACCTTGGGTCTCCTAGCTTTAAATATCTGCACCCAGCCTCTCGATCAGCCACTACCTACTCCAAAATCTGCACAGAAAGTGCTGAGTGCTGTATCAGTACAACCGACCCCATGTACCGGTAAGTACCGAGCCTAACCTTAACGAGGTAGTGATGATGCTACGGTGGGACAATTACAATATAACATGCATATAGTGTATAATAAAAGCAGAAAGAATGACAACAAAATAAAGTAGTAACTTGCATGGAATAAGTACAAAACTCAAGTGTCTTATCAGAGTCCTGCTATAACCAATCCTTAAGTGAAATGCAAAGCTACAGAATAACTTACAAAGTAGAAGAAAGATACATAAACACATAAACTGATGCGGCACACATCCCGATCCCGCCATATATCAATATCAAAATGAATATTCGCCCTTTTTACTCTATATCAATCCACCCTTATTCCTCCCGTTGTGGCGTGCAACCCGATCCCACTTTATAATAGCATTTCACCCTTATTCCTCCTCAATATATCACCTTTATTCCTCCTGTTGCGGCATGCAACATGATCCCACCATATAATAACATTTCACCCTTATTCCTCATAAATATATCACCCTTATTCCTCCTGTTGCGGCACAACCCGATCCTATCATATCAGTATCAATTACTCAATAAGTACAAAACTTTCACAATTTAACTCAAATCTCTTCTCAATATTTAAATCTCAAAACCAAAGCTTGTAAATTATGAAACTTCACCCAAATAACATTACTCAGTGAAACCAATCCAAAATATACCATAAAACACCGATAAACCAACTTAAGTCAATACTATGAGACAATAAAACCACGGGGTAGCTAATACCTTCAACAATGGAAAATAATGTCCGACAAGTAGCATTAAGCATGGAAATACCAGTAAAGCATGTAGCAGTTAAGGCAGGGAAGACAATATAATAAGAACGTGAAGAAAATAGGAAAAACAGATAAATCGTCAATGCATAGGTACTCGCCATACGACACTCACATGGATTTTCACATAGTAAATCAAGGGTTCCTAATCCCTCGAGTCAAAGTTAGACACGGCACTTACCTCGATCCATATGCCACTCACTGCTCAATTACCATGTTTCCTCTAGATTCCACCTCCAAACCACTCGTATCTAGTCAAAATTAACTTAATAAGATCAAATATTGCTAGAGGAATCAATTTCAATACATAGATTTAGGTTTCCTAATATTTCCTCAAAAAAGTCAAAAGTCAACCCCGGGCCCGCTTGGTCAAAACTCAAAGTTTGGATCAAAACCCATTCACCCATTCACCCTCGAGACTGAATATGTAATTAGTTCTAGAATCTGACCCCCAAAATCGAGGTCTAAATTCCCAAATTTGCAAAACCCCCCCAATTTTTCCAAAAATCCCTAATTCTACCATGAAAGAACAAGATTTAGGACTAGGAATCTACTAGGTGATGATGGAAACTGAAGTAAATGAGCTGAAGAGTACAAACACATGATTTGGTGTTGACTTCCTTCTTCAAAAATTGCCCTAGGTCAAATTCTAGTGAAAGAGATATGGAATTTTGAAGAATTCCCGATTTCAAGTCTGTTTTAAAATCACTAAACATACCTTCTTCGCGTTCGCGAGGGGCCTGTCGCGATCGCGAAGCTACATCTCTATTAGGCTATGCATTTGCGAGATACACTTCATGTTGATGAAGGCTTAGTCCCATGTCACGCCCTAAAACCGCGGGGCGCGACCGGCGCCCGACCGGGTAGCCCAGTCAAGCGGACCTAGGTGCCTTTCCTATCCCACGTGTTACCCCATAATTTCATTGCTCATGAATCCAAGGAATTAGCCATTTATAATTAAAATACCTTTTTACAAAACATACATAACATACATGGTTACTTAATGAGGTTTACAACTTACGTCGCCCAACATACAAAATACATATTTACATAAGTTCGCAAACCACACTTGCTATCTATGGAGCCTCTGAAGATACAACAGGATAATACAGTACTTGCCGGTAACAAGGCTCCGGTTATACCTTACACAAAAATAAAAATAAGACTCCGAAAAAAAAAGCTCCATAAGCCACGCAGGTCCCCGAGAGGAAAAGGGCTCACCAATACGGCTGATGGAAGATGCAGGGGAGCTACGGTCGGTGGACTGGAGTACCCGCTACTGATCCACCTACAGTCATAACACAAATGTAGCGCCCCGGCAAAAGGGACGTCAGTACATTGGAATTGTACTGGTACGTATAAACAAACTTTGCCCAGAGTAACCTCAAACCATAAACAAGTGACGAATAACAAAGGAATCAACAATTAAATACACACGAAAGGAACAATCAAGGCAAACAAGTTGACAATCTCTCCTTTTCCCCTTCACATTTTTCCACATAAAAAATTTCAAGAATTTTTTCATATTTTCATTTCAATAGTGATAACGATCACTTTTCACCCTTATAACCACAACCCACACCTTATTACTTCGAGTTGCGGCACGCAACCCGATCCCACCGAACAATCACAATACCACAACCATAATAGTTCACAAATAACAACAACAATTCTCAAGGAATAACGATAACAGTTCTCAAAGAGCAACAACAATAATTTACAAGGGATTTCATAGCTCTCAATTCCAGTTCCATCGTATTCCACAACTCATATGCATTTTATGTACAACGATAATTTTCCACGACAAGCCATACATGTTATTATCACATCTGTTCTGATGTCATCAATTACTATTTCCTTTCATCATTTGTTTTACAATTCTTACCATATAGCGCATTCACAATCACACACTTGGTTTATTTCCAATTACTTTCACCATCTTATCGAAAGACATAACCACAAACACTCAACCATACCAATCACAAGAATTTCACAGACAATCCACGTAGAGATCACATACCAAGCACTCAAAAACCAAACAAGGTAATTTTACAAAGGTCAAAGTTAGCCATACATACCTGGAGTGAATCCCTTTTTATATACTACATACCTAGAAACTTCAATCTAGTGCACAAATTAACACATATTTCTTAGAATCAAAGTTCATAATTACTACGCGAACACATTTAGGTTATCAACCCTCCTTTGTACAATGCTTTACTCCTACCCAATCCCTCTTACCAGATTTTAGGTTCTAAAAGACATGCATGAATGTTTCAATTTCTATTATCAAGAATCAATGCATGAGAC